>JAQIXL010000099.1:0-56505 GCA_034700245.1 Poikilolaimus oxycercus
ATGAAGATGCGAACTGTTCAAGTCGAAATGCTACTTCCAGAAAGTCACTCATTCCTTATGCAAACTACTCCAACTATCACAAAGCCACTGCAAAGGTGTTCTCTGACTGAAGAAGAGGAGAATTTCATCAAGGAAAAGGGCATTCAACTTGCGGAAATGAAAGAAAGAAGACCCGATATCCTCCTCAACAACTGCCACTTGTGGACTCTTCTTCCCAATACTATTGAGAGAATCGAGCTACCGACTGGTAGGGAACTGCTTCCAACAAAGATTGGCTATATGATTATCGGTCAGCACTGTGGCAAGAAGAAAGATGCTTTAGTGTCTATCGGACTCCAAATCTTCGAGTCAAATGAGTCAATCAAGCCGACTAAATTCCGGTCAAAGAAAGAGCGTCATCGAAAGAAGGAAAGATTCAAGTCTCAAGTCACTGATCAACCCTTCAAATCAAAGCTAGAATCGGAGGAAAAACCAAAGGTCAACCCAAATCAAGTCAAATTCAAGTCAAAGAACACGCTCAATCAAGAGCATCAATCAACTCCGGCCAAGGAGATCAAAGTCAATGGAAGACCCGACGGAAAGTACCCGAATTCTTTGCGAGAGATTCAAGGATCAAGAAAGGGAAAGGTGTTTTCGGTACCCTTCAACAAAGTCAATCTTCTCTATTCCAAAGGAGGAAAGGAGAAACCTGAGAACTCAAAGAAAGGAAAGAACTCGACGAGCCGTCGGCATCGCGCGTCAAACCCTCGACCTGACTACCTCAAGAAAGGAGAACCGGGCGAAATGGCAAAGAAATGGAATGGAAAGGAAAGGGAAGACCTTAAACCCGGAACAAAAGGACCAGAATCAAAAGCTATTCCCGGACCCACTCCAAAGAAGCCTCATAAACCCGTGGACAAATCGGGGAATGAGGAAGGGAAGGGAACCCGCAACAGAGTCCGTGCCCCACATCAGTCCAAAAGCACAAGGACGAATACAAGGCACGATCTTCGCAATGCCAGGGCGCTCAACGGTACGATGCGCGATACCGGAGCTCAAATCCAATCCTTTCCTATCCTCGATTCGAAAAACGACGATGAACATCGCGTCCTGAGTCAACACCTTTCTGAAATTGAAGATGATTCAAGAGAGAAGATCGACGAACCTTCTGTCCCGAATGGGACTCTTCTTCATTGATGAACAAATTGATTAAAGAACCCTGCAACAAGAAAAGTTGAGAAGAAAGAAAGAGAAAATTACCTTTAATCAACTTGCCTTCTTTATCCAATCCTTTGTTGAGATAACCAAAATTTATCTGAAATGTAAGAGAAGTTAGAAGAACTATTGGTATGATAATTGACATGCTAAATGCGATATGGATACACGTTCACGTACAAATACGAAGAGAAACCGAAATAACTCGATGGAAAGAAGAGAGAATGATGAAACTAGAGAAAGTTGACGAAATATCACGACGTTTATTACGGTGCTGAGCAGAAGCATTGTGAAATTCGTTACGAGACTCTCTAAACGCGGCGCCCCAGGCTCTCCCTTGGAGACTTCTTCTGATAAGTCCTGGCGGCAGAGTTTCTTTCCACTTCTTCGTCATCTACGGCAGTCGTCATCGTCCTTCGTCAACGTCGTCGACCTCTTCGTTCGTCTTTATCATTTGTGTATGTCCTTTCCCTTTCTTCTCTTTCCCCAATTTTGATCTATCTATCCCCCTTTCTCTTTTCTCCACTTCTCTTGTTTGCTTCCTCTCTTGTATAACTTATTGCTATTGTTTAGTTATGTCTCTTCTAATCCATATCTTATTCTTCTTCTTCTTTATCTCTTCCCCAGAGGGCGGAGTCTCTTCGCCATTGCGAAGACTATGCGCCTTCGTTAGTGTTGTTAGCGTTCTTTTGGTGTGTGCGACACTATGTTTGTGTCTTGTGCTTATTTCACTCGTTCAGATAAACCTCGATCTGATCGGTCGTGTGTGCAGCGGAGTTGGGGACAAGGGTTCCATCCCTATAGCGTTTGGGCCGTCTAAGTTGAGTCTAAGACCCGCGTGGCATAGAGCATTAAAGTGTGAATGGTTGATTGGCCCGGGTGAAATCAACTTTGTTCTCGTGCTTGAACCTCGTCCAAAGATCTCGTGAACCGTCGGTCGAACAAAAGTGGAGCTGCCCCGACTCCAAACGTCACTTACTCAAAGTCGTCGAGCGATAGATGGAGAGAAGGATGATCCGCACGAGTCTCCTCCGCCGAAGATCCAACGTGTGGCCTATTGTTAGCACATCTGGAGTGATAGACGTAAAGATCACGGCCGAAGTAAGGAATATCAGCTATGCCAAGAAGATTGCTAACAAGAAGATTGCTTGTAAGATGGAAGGCGAACAACGGCCGAGACGGATAACCAAGTGAACCCCTCGCGACTGCACGAGACGTTCAGGAGGACAGAAGCCGAGATAGAGAGACATGGTCGTCACAACACGAAGCAACAGAGAACTCAGATAGCTTGAAGGGAAAGTTCTTGTATTTGCTCCATCACAGCTTTTTAAGACATCGGTCTAGTCACCGCGAAAGTTGTTGGCCTTGAGTGCTAGTCGGCGAGTCTCTCAACAGTGTTCGGCGAACCGACCTGGGAGTGCTGCTACCAGGCGTCCATCCCATATGAAGGCCCAGATCGTGCCTCGATACACCTCCCCGAAAGCACTTTCCTCATTGTTCGACACAAAGCCCCAATAGCCTTTCTCGCCCCTGTCACGGAGCACGACAGTGCTCTCGAAAAGTGAGCTCTAAATCAAGCACAACGTCAAGGTAACTCGTCGATGGTTTTTAGCGGACAACAGCTGGCTCGGACACTGAGGTTCGGGAGAGTCGTTTTTGCCGACAAGCGGACAAACAGATGCTTTGTTCGACACAAAGCCCCAATAGCGGTCAACGCTTACAAGCGCTTTCTCGCCATTATGGCCTCAACCGTCGACGACCGAAAACATCAGGAAGGTGCTCTAAACTGAGGAGAGTCAATCGGACAATTGTTTCGATGGCCGGACTCTTTGATGAGGGCATTTGGCACACTGGATACAGATTCGTGAAGCGAACATTTTACGAACTTGATGCTGCTATTCTGCCATTCGCATCTTTTCAGTTGGGCGCAAATAAAACTGAAACTGCAAGACACATGGACGGCCTGCATCCAAAGGCTTTCTGCAATGATTTGTGCTTGAACTACCAGCAAAGCATCACGTTCAATAAATCCCGAACTGTCATTGCGCTGCTTGCCAGCTTTTGAACGATGAACAGAGGAGTGAGAATGTGAACCGGCTCGCCCTCGGTGCCCACCGACTTCTCACCAAGTTCAAGTTCAAGTCTATTCACCGACATCAGAAGAGTACATTCGCTGTGGCTACAAGAAAACCAAGAAAAAGTCTTCATCAAAGTAGTCAAGAACTTGTCGCAGCCAGTTGATCCCTAAGTTTTTGACAAACGGGTCCGACCATCTCGTCCTCGGCCGTCCTCGTCCTCGCCTGAAAGCCCGTGGTCGCCACTCGGTAATCTTCTTCGGCCAGCGATGCCCGTCCATTCTCGCAATCTGTCTCCCCCATCGACTCCATGTGCACGTCCGCGTTACTTTTCGAATCGACTCCATCGGCGTCTCGAAGTGTGATTCCTGGCATCACCCGGTACATCCGATGTTGTGCGACTTCTATGCGCGCCCATTCCGTCTGTATGGCCGTTCAGGTTTCGCTGCCATAGAGCCTCTTGGGAGAACGCAGCAATTCAAGTCGCTTCAAGTTGATGAAGACCGCGCGGCTCTTGAAGAAGTCCTTGTTTCTGCGGAAAGCGCCCCATCCAGCTTCAATTCGTCTTCCTATTTTTGTCGCATCCCGGAAGCTAAACTCTTGGCCGAAGTAGACAAAGTGGTCGACGTATGTACTTGATCTCTTCTTCGCCTTGCTTGATTGGCAACTGCTCGGTGTTTGCCATGACGACTTCTGATTGATTTGGCGCTCGACCTTGGTGCTTCTTGTGCCGAGTTGAACAGTGCAGTGAGCGGTTTCAGAAGAAAATCGCTTCTTACTTTGAGCGAAGTGGTTGTGATTCCGTCCTTTCCCGGAGCCGTAGCTCCTCTTGTTCTGCGCAGCGCCCCCCGACCTTCACATACAATAATCGGCGGCGAATCTTCGGTCGGTCGGTTGGGATCAAAGTTGATTTCCACTTGCTTCCGGTTGAGTGGGCTGTAGAAATCGGTGACCACTTCCTTCAGCTTATCGTCCGTCTTCGTCAGAGATCCGTCCGGCTTCGAGATGCGCTTCTGTTTGACGATCTGCGCTCGTTGCACCTTCTTCAAGCTAGCTCCTGACCGAACTGCTTGTTGCAGTGAGTGCGACGTTTCTTGATGTCGTCATTCCAACTTCGGCGAAGCGCGCGCGAAGTTTCCACCAGCTCGACTCGTTCTCGGCCTGTTGCGTCCATTCGAATGTCATGCCGGCGGCGTAGCAGCGTCTTCGTCCCTGTGACAGCCTTGGCACGATGGCTTCGTGGATCGTCGCGATTTTCGTTGCGGTGACGATAGCTTCCCGCAGCTGCTAATTGCTTTTCGGTGGTCCCATCGGGATTAAACGTCTTCAGCTGCTGTGTCATTGCGAATCGGTACAACGCCTCGTCCATCTTGTTTTGCGTGCGCGATCTTCTTTGAATTCGATGACAAGGCAGCCAGTCTTGATGAAGATGACGGCCTGGACGAGTCGGTTGTCACCAGGTGAAACAGCGGCTTGAAATAATCCCTCTCTCGATATTGATCGTCTTCTCCACCAGCACAAAGTCGATGAAATTCTTCACGGCTCCATTCGGCGAGATCCATGTCCACTGTCAACTTGGTTGCTTCTTGAACAGTGAGTGAGCGAAGACCAGGTCGCTGCCTTCTGCGAAGTCGACGAGTAGTTGTCCCTTTTCGTTTCGGTCTCCGATTCCAAAGCTTCCGATGCACTCTTTGTCTGCCATTCTCGTTCCTACTTTGGCGTTGAAATCTTCGAGTATAGGGTGATGTTTACGTTTTCCGGCCGCCTCTTTCACTTCCAATATAGCTTCCGCGGCGTCGAGCAGATCCGAGTAGCCTTCAATATCAATCGGATCAGCCGGCGCGCAGATGACCGTTGCCCGCAACCCGTTCTTGGCATCGAGCTTGAGGTCGGTGTACGCAAGCCGCGGCGGAATTTAATCGCATGACATCCTTCTTGTGTTTCGGCGGCACGTAAAATCCGACTCCGGTTTGATGGTTCGGCAGTTTCCCGAATCTTGACGGCGAACTTCAATGATGGCGATAACGTCCAACTTGACCAACTTGGCGGGTGCGAGAGACGGCGCCGCCTTGCACGGCCATCTCGAGCTCCAAGGGTAGTTGAGGAGTCCTCGAGCGTTGATGGTGGCAATGGCGAGGCTTGTTCTCGTAGTAGCGGAGATAGTGCCCGGAATTTATCCAGCAGTTAGTTGGACACGGGCTTCCATCTTGATTTGGCGGCGAGCTGGCGCAGTCCGTTCGGAGAAAGTGGACAGCGAAATGGACAGGTCGAAATGGACAGGTCGGACAGAGTGGACAGGTCAGTGTCGCGACATAAATGAAAGTCCCGACTTCTCACCTACTAGGGAAAAAACCGGTGAGCGACAACCCCGAGAACTTCCTTCCATGGCGTGACGAGGGACACTCGTTTCGATCTCTGGAAATCCGCCGTAGGCCAAACGCGTTCTTGCTTGCTTCTCTATCATGCGACACCCGCGTTCGGATCCCCCCTTCCATAATTCGCAAGTGATTCACGATCGCGCAAAGCTTGTCATGTGGCTGGCCTCTTGTGCAATGTCCAGAAAGCCTTGGGCAAGGTGTATTACAACAAACTCGTGCGCCTTGGCGAAGAACTCCATGTTCCAGCTGGTATCTTGCGATTCCTGAGCAGCTACTTGCCAGGTTGGCTGATGCGAGTTCGGGTTTGAAAAGAGTTGAGCGAGGCAAGGGAAGTGCCGCTGTCTAGACTGGCATTCATGACGGACGTTGAGAAGATCGAACAAGCCTTCCCAAGCCTCGCGCTTAAAGAAAAGCAAATTGATGCACTTTTGCCAAAGCTGAATTTTCCTGTCTCTGACGTCCCAAACGCCGGTTGTCCACTCGAGATCGGTGGTTACAAGTATCTTAGCATCGTATTGGACCCAGAGTTCACATTTCGCGAACACTGTCGGTGACTGCAGAAGCTCCGACAGTGTTTCGGAAAAGAGTAGTCAGCGGTACATCGTTCGTTGAAACCGAGATTTCCGCTGCGACGTAATCGCATCAAACGGCTGAAGAAGGTCTAGTGGTGAACGAAAGCGACTTCCATGACGCTCTCTGTGCTTCACATGTTCACCGTCTTTTCTGATGATCAGGTCGAACGACTTTCACATTTCGCAGTCTCTTTCTCACGCGACAGGTCAGCCGAGGACACAGGTTCCCGCCATTAACAGCTCCAAATGAAACGCAGCGGAGGCGGTGCCCAAAAAATTCTCACATTTCAACTTGCCGGCCTTACGACCACCGACGAAAATTCCCTTCCATATGAGCAATGTGTGACGAAAGGTGCAGTTCGCGCCATTGTTGTATCCAGTTTCTACTGAATTCACCCTTTGTTGAAATCGGCGTGCACCCAGCGCCAGTGTGCGATGTCGAGATGCTCATGGCCGACCTGAACGAAATCGTGATCGGCAGCGTCGTAAGTGATTAAATAGTTTTCGTTTCGCTTTTTTGCGCCTTCCTGACGTTGGACATTCGGTTTAGGACGCCCTCGAAGAGGAAACTGGTCCAGAGATGCTTGAAGCAGCAGCCCCAGTGACAAAAGAACAAGAGCTGGAGGCGTTGCAACGGAACTCGATTTCAAAATCAACAGAGAATCTGGCACAGGAATCGCCAAAGACCGAAGCCATTTCTTCAGCTCCAACGACAACAGCAAGCAATGCGCCCAAAAGACGGAAGCGTCAACGAACACCGAGCAGGTCCGGCGTCTTTGCAAACGGTGTCAACAACGTTGATTGTGAGGTTAGGCGGCAAATTCATGAACTTTGTCTTCAATTATTTTTTCAGATTTTGCGCACAAGTGAAGGAAATTGGGAGGCTCGAAGCAAGAGCACGATGGATCTAACAAGGGAATCGCCTAATGTAGAGGTTCCGGAGACAGCAGTGATCGTGCCTATAAGTCCATCTTTATGTAAAACATTCTTCGAAATCAATGAAAAACGTGTATTTTTCAGCCGATCGATTCTTTTCTGCTGCATGCGAGTCACTCATTTCCACATCTGCACCACCCCAGTTGAAAACATTCAAGCTTAAAGTTGTCAAAGAAACTGCAACCCAACTTTGCGAACTCAATGTGCAGCCGACCCCCGAAGATTTCCTTGCAATGGAAGGAAATCGTGAGTTTTTTTGTGATTTTTATTGGATTGAAACTTTTCAGCTTTCCTAGATATCTTGTATGGAATGGACGAGAAGCATTCACCCGCGTCTCCTGGAGGAGATGAAGGTGACAGTGAAACAAAGGTTTGTCTAATTGTACGCCTTCATGCACCATTACTTTTAGACTTTGAAGAGCGATTCTCTGCCGTCGTTTTCACCTGATCCATCGCGTCTACCCACCCCAAAGCCGGCGCCATTCGAAGCTGCAAATGTTCTACCCGAGAGCGGTAAGCTGTGTTACTGTCTCGAAATCTCACGTTTCAGTTTTTAACAAGCTATTTGAGCGTCTCAACGAAATGGACTGCTTCGGCGCAAGGTTTGTAATTGCAACGTTTAAAAATATTTATCAGTTGAAATTTAGCTATGATCATGTTCAACAAATCAAGCTTGACATCGACAGTAGTGATCCGAAGACGAAGCTGCAGGCTATGCAACAAATTAAGATTGCATATTTAAAACTTCGACAGGATCACGATTGCACAACGGATACGGTACTTTCTAGAATTCCTTGCCAATGAAATAATTTCTTTAGAACGTCAAGGAAGCAAAAGAGAGAGGAATGGAAATTTTGCGCTCTCTCGCTAGCACGCTTCGTTCTTCTAAAGACGAAATTTTCTCGAAAGCATAATTGTGGTTATTTGTCTAACAGAAATCGAGTCTTTAATCCAGCAAAAGTTCATATTCAATGGACTTGCTACTCTTGTTCTGTGTCACTAATAAAACTTTCCTTCAGAAGCAATTCTTAACATTGAAAAGTGGTGTTTTGTTGACTTCTTTATTCAGCAACTAACCGGCAGTTGCCAGGAGATTCTTGATTCTAAGAACAGTAGCTCATTAACACCTCCAAAACAGTCTCTTGTTTGCTTGGCATGACAATGCTGCCTTCTCTCGCGAGGCGCTTCCTCTCCCGTGCGTAAGTCGAAGGCAGCAACGGCACACTTTTATCGGCGGGACGAAGTCGGCAGTGATGGACACAAACAGTCTCATCCTCTAGGCTTTGAAGCACCCAAGACTTCGAAGCACCCAAGAGAGCTTCTCCTCTCGTTTGCCGTAGCCAGCCGTTTATAACTGTCAAGCAACACGCTTCGCCAGTCTCACAGAAAAGCGACCCTCAACAGCCAAAGCGTCTACTGCCTCTAGCTGGTCACATAATTTGTTCTCTCATTCATCTATTGGTATGTTACTGAAGAGTAGCCATTTTGAAAGCTATACGGAAGCGACATACAGTCCGCCTCTAGTTTGTTGCTTCGTATTTCACTTGACGTCGAGAAGACTGCTCATGCGGACGCAATCGAGTTATGCGGTCTTTGTCCTTCGTTTCTGTCGTTTCTTCTAAAGCACAGGACGAAGAGTCTGCAAAGCATCTCCTCACCTTTGCCACTCGTTGACAACGCTGCGTTATGTCGTCATTCATGCCCAATCGAGAAACTAATTCTTTTCAGTCGCTCGTTCGATGAGTTCGTCTATTAGCTCGACGACCGCGTTCTTTCGATCGTTCTTCTGGCGAAACGTCGTCAGGTCGAGGCGAAGCGCCGCAGCTCGCAGCGCTCGAACTCTCGTACAGTTTTTAGTCGACGAGTTTCCAGATCGACTAGTTGAGTAATTGACGTGACTTTCGCCTTTGCCGTAGCGCTATAATTTGGGTATGAAACGGGAACCTACGCGGTTATCTCACAGCGCGGTTATCTCACTACCCAAAATGGACCGGCGGGAATATCTCACGGCGCCGTTATCTTACGGCTTGAATATCTCACGTGGCAAAAGGCCGGCGCGGTTATTTCACGGCGGAGTTATCTCACGCACTCGCTCGAGAAAAGGAATGGCGCAGTTATCCCACCAAGCCCAGCATCTTGTTTAAAAGGAAGAAGAAAAGTGCTTGAAACTTTTTGCGCCAACGCGGGCGAAATTCCAGCGTAATTTGTTTTCTCGCACGCCAACTTTTCCAGCAATTTGTTTTCGCTGCGCCGCGGTTGGTTTTCGCTGTGTTTTCGATGCGCATTGGTTGTTCTTTGCGTTATTAGACGTTTTCACATTGATGTTGTGATATTTAGGCGTAATGCCGACTTCGGTGAAGTCCATTTTGCCGATTCTCTTCAAAGAAAACATCTTATCGTTATAACGCCGCTTCCTCGTGTATCAGTGGCAATTTCTGCCAAGCTTGAAAAGCGATCGAGCGATAAGCGTCTATCGATGTCTCGGATGCGTTTCACCTAAAGCCACCGCTGCACCATCACTGTTAGTTTCCTTCTTTGACCGTGACCATTATTCTTGTTCTTGTAGTAAAGTTGACGGCCCAACAATGGTTACGGATCCGATCATGCCGATATCTCTGCGTACCACGAAGTGCTGGAGAAGTCGCTGGGAGAAGAACGAAGCGGAAGATGAGAAGCGTCATAGAAGAGAACACGCTACTCAATCCGAAGGCGGTCTACAGCGAGACGCTCGGGACGCTCACTTTCTTGTTCAGTGTACTCTTTGATGCTCTCCCAACAAAAGATCGTGAAGCACTACGCGCGGCGACTTGGCTGTTCGATGCGGAGAGAGCTGCTCTCTCTGCTTGCAAAGAAGTTGTGAGTCCGAAGCATATCAAAGTTAGCGAAGCGTTTTTCAAACGCAAGTTCACGTGTGCTATGTTCATTATCTTCTCAATTTGAACCGTCGCACACGCGGCCTTCCGGCCAGTCTCGAACAGTGGATTTGGGATCTTCGCGGACTTCCATTCCTGTCATCACATCTCGTACTGGAGAGACTCGAGATCCCTTTCCTCGACGACCACGCGATGTCACCGGACAACCAACATTGCAGAAGGATTCAATCGAGGACTCTATACTTCATTCAACAGTAAGTTGTTCCATTTCCAGACTACTGAATCGTTTTAGGGCGTGGCCCTCTGCTTCGAGACCTCGTCGAAGTTCTGAGGCGGAAGCTCGATGTGGCACGCATCGAGACGGATAGCGTCGTCGCCGGCACCGCAGATAAACCGTCGACACTATGAAGGACTCAAGACTAACTTGACCGCGTTTCGTTGCTTCGCCGTCTTTTCCTTCAGAAGATGCAACTCTTTAATGGCTTTCCACCGAAACCTGTGGTTGATCAGTTTCTTCTAAAGCTCCGTCCTTTTATGCCTTCTGATACACGCTAAGTTGTTGTCTGTAACTAGCGACTCCCATAGTGAGCGTTAAAGCTCTTGGTCGGAGAATCATGCGATGGCGCACGAGCGCTCTCTTGCCGTCGTGGGCCTCTTCCATTGACGACGATTGACTGCGAAGACGCACAGAACGGTCTGACTGGCCGGATCAGGACCTTTCGCCAATGGATGCAGACTCGTGAGACGAATCTCAGAAAACGGATGTTGCCATTCGTCGTAGTAGCTTCGCCTTAAAGAGCGAGAGTTCAGCAGATCGGCACGCCTTGGCGTTTCACCAACATCTCAACCACTAGAGAGGGCCGTGGGAGGCCGTTGAAGGTCAAATGACTGCAACGACAACCGAGAACGCGGCGGGGGACAAGATGGCCAGAAAGCGCGGACTAGCGTCCATGACGACGGTCACCAATAACCCCTGAGGACTTCCTTCCATGACGCAGCTCGAGAAATATAATTTCATCACGACGGGAGATTGAGTAAAATACGTTTCTGCTCCCTGCTTCCTCAGACGACAACCTGTCACGTCCGTTCGGATTACGCCGTCTCGTGCGCACAGTCGATTAGCGAAGAAGAAACAGCAAAGCGCCCACGGATCCTCTTGAAAACGAAGCGAATGGATTCCTTGTCCATTCGCTCCGTTTCAGCGTGAGCGCCTTTTCGGGAGATTGTAGATGGTGTTGTGTCGAATCCTCAATGTTGTTGTCTTTTCCATTCGTCGACGGCGATGTTATGCGCTGCACGTCATCTCGGAAACACTCTTCATTACATCGCAACAGCATCTGTTGCATGCGAAATGTAACGGAGGTAATCCAGGTCAAAGCTCAGCCGGTCAGAGCGTCAGACAGTCGGGATGTCAGACAATCAGAGTGGTCAGAGCACCAGACAGTCAGAGAGACAAAAACCCACAGGAGCGCGGAGCCGGCCAAAGGCCTGGTAGCCGCGACAACAGTGTTAACTCATCACACTCAACACCCAATCCGTAGAGCCTCCAAAGCCGAAAGAAGACCGACGCCCTCCGGAGCCTCGAGACGACTGAAAGAGTCTGACCAGAAAAGAATAGAATGCCGAGACAACGATGTTCCTGTTCGATCCTCCATGAGCCGAAGTCACTCCCGGCAGAGAAGAAGAGGAAAGCCCTTCGACGTTCACTCGGACTTCCCGAGACGTCAGCCGGCACTCTCCCGCAACAGCCAACCCTGGCTCCAGAACAGTCAAGCCACCAGAGTTCACTTTCGTCTGTCGCCCGTCGCTCTCGCAAACTCAAGCATCACTCAGTTCACTATAAATTGCACTCTCTCGTTCCATCTAGGCCTTTTTGATCATGTACAATAATTCTCCGTGCATTCGTTCTCTTCATTCCATCAGATAAAGTGCAGTCCTGAACCACTCGACACCCTTGCTGTATTCTGAAACATCGGAGCCTTGGATGCCCCTCAAGATTCGTGGCTTGCAAGCGCCGCCGATCCCCGAGTTCCCTCTGGAGATACCGGACGAGTGAGGACGCTTCTCGTGCCGTGGACACTATTGGGCCGGCAACCGATGTTCGCCGAGCGCCGTCCTCCGTAAAAGGACGTCTCCCGCTGACCCGCACTCCCCACATCCACCAAACATAGGCTCGCTGACTGAAACATTCAAGCGCACCGGAAGACTCTGAAGACTCTCCAGCAACATGTGCTGTTCTTGTCCTTCTCGTATATTCGCTAACTTCAATGGCTTGCTTGTGTGCTGCTGCTTTCGCATGACTTGCTCGCTAACAAAGTAGTCGACAATGTTGACCTCCGCAAAGCTTTGCTTTCTAGAAAGCGATTCTGTGGTCGACCGCTGTTTCTCCTCCTTGGGGTAACTGAAACGTTAAGCTCTGCGGCGAAGATGAACGAGGAAGAAGGATGCCGTCGTTGTACATGCTTTCTTTTCAGTTCATGCTCTTGAAGATTGGTTTCGAAGCCGGTTTGCTTGCTAACCATGACATTCTCCCAGAGTCGCACAGCGATTTCGTCAAAACGGTGGCGGCCTTTCGCGGCCCTGAATACAGCCAGGTGTGAAAAACACCTTTCTCTTGACAATTTTCACCTCTCAAGTGGTCCGCCCCCGTGCATTTTCACCCACCTTCTTCATTCACTCCCCTCTGTTCCCCCTGTATGTGTGACGCGGAGTGTGGTTCTCGACAAGGTTGCCGTCATTTAGTGCTCGTGTCAGAAATCGAACAAAAGTTATTGGCCGATCTGGACGAGATCCTCATCGGCTGTGTGGTGGGTGTTATTTTTTGATTCAATGGATCATTTGCAAATCAATTCTCACCTTGAAAGCATTGTTCAGGAAGAGCTCGAGGACGCCAGTCAGGAAGATCTTTTAGTGACGATGCCAACTCAAAAAGCCAAGACGAATCGCAGGTAGATAAGAACGTTTCATAACATGCATTTTAAAAACTGTAAAGCTAAAATTTACAGTCGTAAAGTTACCAAACTAATACATAAGTCTTGAGGTTTCAGTACTATGTACCAGTCCTTTATCGAACGTCTCCTGCCCGAAGTGGCCGAACGCTTTGACAGGCTCCTCGAGGGTTTCAGCGTCCAGCATTCGAAGGATGCCGCCTCGGCGTGGAAGGAGATCGAGGAGAAGCTTGGGCCGTCGGCACATTCAGTATGCTCGAGGAAGCAATTCGTTGATCTTCTATGGGTAAGCAACTATTCCGTGAAAACCTATGTGTCTCTTTCTTAGCGTTATCGCACAGGACGAAAATTCACCTCGCTTATCGATGCTCAACTTGGAAGTTTTGAAGCCCGTCGTCTAGCGGCAACAAGAGAGTTCGACCGCTCAGAATTGCGATTCGCCCTCGACCTGGCGAGACGCTATAAAGATGACAAAATCGATCCCAAAATCATCAACTGTTTTGTGGAGCAAAATCTGGAAGTCACTAGTCCATTTCTCGCCTGGGCGAGGAGCGCCTGGGCGAGGAGCGCTGACAGTGCTGCTTCACGCTATCGACCAGCAGCGCAGGTTTTTTGAACAAAATATTTTTGATAACCCTTCTTTTAAGCAAGACAAGCGATCAGCCAAAAGCAGACGACAAACTGGGAAGACAGGACGCGCCTATATTCTCATGCGGGTTCTACTTGGGAGATCGCAGGAGGAATTCACGCCGGAGCTCCTGGAGGACTACGTAAAGGACGATCGTATGTTTGAAAGGCTTGAAGTTTGTAAGGTTTTCTTTTAAGTGACAGAAGAGTGGCTCTGCGAACTGAAAGCAAGAGGAATCTTCATAACAGAACCAGTGCCGGGCGATTCTACAAGTTCTCTGTTGCCGACGAGGGCAACAGTTAGTACGAATCAACGTCGCAAGCGTCCGCGATTGCCGTCGCCAACGCCGAGAAGTTTGGACCATTTGTCACATGCAAAAGACGACCATGCCAAGGTTTGTTCTGAAACTTCAACTGGAATTTCGGTTTTGTGCTAAAGGTTTCCGGTGCATCTGAGGTAAAGCCTACGATATCGCCAACGAGTACTTCGATGAACTTCAGCAGGCGAACGCCTAAACGGGAAGTCTCGGAAACACCGATAGTGCAACCAACTCCATCTTCACGTAAGACGTTCATTCACTGGCGATAGCAGAAGAGTGTTCCAGTAGGCCAGAGCACTTCATATGAACGCATTTCCGTTCCCTCTCCCCCTGTGCCCCTGAAGGCGCCAAAGACAGAGGTTGCCAAAGACGTTCGAATTCCACCAGAGTAAGATCATGCGAGAAAGTTCTAAATATTCTCTTATGTAGCACGATACCGCTGGAAACACCGACGCCTCTTCAAAAGCAGCCCAGCGAGTCTGTCGATGATTTCATGGAAGTCAATCGTAGGCGCACTTTGTTCGTTTCATTCTTCTTTTGAGGCTTCGAAGAATATGTTGAGAAGACGAATGAACGCGCGGAGCGTGAGGCTGAGCGAGCGCGGCGGGTCGCGCAAGAACCTATTCTTGTTAACACTATGCCGATTAGCATCGTGTCTGCTGAAAACGACGACAGCGACGTTCAGGTTCGTCTGCCTCCCTTTTATGCATTTGTTATAGGTTTTGGAGAAAGGCGAATGGGTCCCCGTTGTCCAGAATCTCCTACAAATCCAAAGCGAGCCTGAAGTTATCGCAACTGTGCCTAATTCGCCGGCTTCACGCAGCCTTCCATCACCGTGCACGGTTCGAGCAGAAACTCCACAAGCGTCACCGATTGTCTTTGCCTCACCGACTGGTAATACATGATAAGAAAGTTAAAGGTGAACATTCAGTGCCATGGAGTAGTGCGAGGACGCGCGACTTTCTGCCGTCGATTTCTCCGGCGCCGTCGCGCTTCGCGATTCCCAAGCCGGAGCCATTGAATGATGAATTGAGTATCATGCTCAGAGCTCGTGAGTTCTTATCAATCCAGAAAGTGTTTTTGTAGTTCCAAACGATCTAGACGACATCGACTCATTTGGTGAAAGGTTTATTTTAAAGTTTGAACGTTTTAATCGAGAGAATCAGCTTGGAGGATTACAAACAGATTAAAAACGTCTTGGCGAACAACGACTTAACGATGATGTTGCCGACCGTAACTCTTATGAGGAAAGTCTATCTGAAACTCGTCAAAGTGCATGATAGCGCAAAAGACGAGGTGATTATTTTTTATTCTTTAGTTGTTAGTGGTCAAATTGTGCATGCTAGAATATTTTTTTCAGAAAATAAAGCAAGCAAAAGTTCGAGGGCTTGAGATTCGGCGATCTTTTGCGGAAGTCTTATGTGAACGCTGCGGTGCGAACCCGGATGCAAGTCGTAAGTTGCCTTTTCATTCCAGCATCCTCGTTTTTTAGGAGTTCAACAGCTCTTAGAATTTTGCGACGACGCAGATTCTTTCGGCCAAAGGTTTCTGTGGACAATTTTAAACAAACGAAATTTTGAAAATTCAGTTACGACGCCGTTGAACAAATCAAGCTGGCCATTGCCTGTAATGATGCACGCGCAAAGCTGGACGCCGCGCAACAATTCAGAAGCATTTATGCGAAAATAGTAAAAGAATATGAGAACGCCACGGATGAGGTACACATTTCTTCCATTTCCGGGTAGGAGACTTGGTTTTAGAGAATAAAAGGGGCGAAGCGTCGAGGACGTAAAAATCTACGCATTCTTTGTGAGAAGTTCACCACAAAGCGACAAATTACTTAACTCCAATAGTTAAACGTTTCTTTTACGAGCATTGTTTGAGTGTTTTTTGTACTCGTTCAATCCTTCTGTCTCCCAAAAGTTCTTACCGCTATAAAATACTCGTTAGTCAACGTTCACAAGTCAACGTTTCCGCGCCGCCTCAGCTGCATTCTGTTGGGTGCAGGACATAATGATGGCATCGTATGTCCTTCACATGTGATGCATACCTTCTTCAAAGAGCCCAGAGAACGGCGTAGAAGCCGCCAATGATGACGGTCTTAACCATTGTGCGCGATTAGTCGCCGTTCCAGAAGTTTCCTCGATCGACGCAAAGAAAATTGTGCAGCGCGTACGCCGATTCCACAACCCGGTCCTCTTGACTTTCATCCTTCACGCAGTGTAGACTAGACCCACATCTATATTGATGACGAGCGCTCGAAAGCGTGCCTCGCTGCATTCTAGAGGTCACGAAAAAAATGGCTGTTGAAAGAGACGCGGGCTTTCAATCGCTGCGGCTGATTCACCGAAGCAAACGAGTGAACGAAACATATCCCTCGTCGCTTTGTGACCGCAGCGATTGACAGTGACGATTACTCCGAATCATCACTATGTACCTCCCCTTCACCACCTGATCGAAGTGGTGAATACGATTGAACTGACAAGGAGGATATCGCGTTTGATGGCTATGGATGAAGCTAATGAGCGCTCTTGTTCGGAGTTGCTCTCCGCTTCGTATGCAACCCGACCTTCGAAGGAAATCGCGTCACGGCGGGATGACTCGGAGGTTAGGCGGTCGGCGATCTCGTTATCGTCAACCCACGTCTCATGAATGGATCTCAACTTTGCGAATTTCGACCGACACTGGCGGGCCGGGCCGGCTCGCCCGCCGCCCGTCTGCCCAGGAGCGGACCGGCCCGTTGCCCACCCTGGTGTAAGCAATTGATCTCGATTACCAACAAGAACGTTTTGAACAACAACGTCGCGTGTTGAAGCTCTGTCTCGAAATGAAGGTGAGGTTGAAGGAGTCGCGGTTGGAGCGCCTTCATCATCTTGCGTGAAGAACGAACGCACCACTTCTCGGGCTTCATCAAACGCACAAGTTTCTCACCGTCCAGATCTTCTTGCGCGTCTCATTGTTGAGACGGATCGCTCCTTTTCACTTCATCCGAAAAGTCGGCAGTTCGGACTCGCTGAATGGAGAAGGGGAGCCTTCGATCCTCGCCTGTCTCAACGTAGACCTTGCGAAATGTTTCGACGTCCTCAGAGGAGCGACACCCGAGGCGGCTTGACTTGCTGAGACGATCTATAGTGAGCGCCTAGATGTCAGCCTTCTTCATCAACTTTGCCAGCTCCTCCTCGCATCTCCACAAAAATCATGAATGTGATGAGTTTTTTCTTCGCCGAGAAAAATCTCTATTTCTTCTTCCCAGAGGACTAGCTGAGTCTAACGCCCTGCGGCAGCCGCGGCCTTCGGCCGCGCCTGCCTCCGGGCCGCACTCGCCGCCTTCGGCGGCTCGACTAACGTTTACTCCTGACCAAAATAGCGCGCGCGCCACGAAATTCGCGCGTTAAATCGGTGCTATGGAATAAAGTAATCGAAATTTTTGGACTTTGTGCTTCGAGCCTTGCTGTTACACAGTTTTTGCCATATAAACACCCAAATCTAATGATGCCAAACGATTCAGCGCCATCAGAAATCCCTAGAAAGGTTCTAACATCGCGTTTTGAGGCCGAAATCAGCGCTAACGGACCAAATGTCACAATGTCAGGCGAGAGCTACGTTTTCTTCTTAAGGAAGAGGACTGTGTTGAAATATTGTCAAGAATGAAGTAAATGACATTCACATTGTGAATGAAACCTTCAACATCTTATTTCCACATAAAAACCTCAATTGAGAAATAAAAGAGCCGAAGTTAGTGATATTCAGCAGATATTCTATGCCAAAGAAGTGTCCTACTGGTAAAGTCAGGGTAAACTGGGTCTGCTTTTGGACCTTACTTTTTCGCTGACGATGTTGTCATTGCGTTTCCAAGGCTAAAATAAATCATTCGAAATAAGAAACGGAAAATTCACCAGCATGTTCGCCGGAGGAATCCTGTCGGGATCATCAAAGAACCCAAAACGAAAGTTACTTCAAAAAGCCTCACATGCCAAATTGACCTCGCTCACTATCAGAGGGAAAAAAACCAATTCTGTGGATTTTCCACGCATCAACAAGTTCATTGATCTACGTCACATCTTCTCCATCGACAAAATTTCTCAGAAACTTCTGAAAATCGCCGTGCCACACGTTAGTTGCTTCTCTTCTATCGTGACCATGAACCCCTCACTGGTCTTTCTCCTTCTCATCTGTGTGAGTGTAGCAAGCTGCACTAAGTGCTTCGAAAGCACTCCCGACCACGGATATCTAAAGCTCGAGGTCAGACTATTGTTTCTTCTCTATGCGTCGTGTTCAGGGATGCACTTACTGCACCAATAACGGTTGCGAGCACAAGTGTCACAAAGACAATAAGACAGTGAAGAACGACTATACAGACGAGAATGGGATCTATTATTGCACCACCGATCTCTGCACCATAGCAGGACTTTGCTACGCATAGCTTTTCATCCTCCTAAAGCAGAGATAAAAAAAAAAAAAAAATTGCAAAAATTCGTTACTACGAACACTTCGTTTCACAGAAGGGCTTCCAGATTCTTCTCTCGTAGAGTCACCATCGACGTCTCTTGAAAACCAGGGCGATACCAGAAATTTCTCGAAAACAGCCGCTACGTGAAACAAATTTGAAAGAGGAAAGCGAATTTGTAAACACGTGCGGCCAGCTTTTCTCTGTTCGTGTGGAAATTCGGATGGCTTTTGCAACAAATGGGGCTAGCTGTTTCACATAAAAAAGCTAGCAAAAGATTTGCTGAACAACTCTTGAGAAAAGTGCGCCCAACGTCGACGGTCCACCGGCTTTTGCATCTTCCTGACCTACCTCACGGGACGTCTTGTATATTTCTTCGCCGGCTTCTCCCCAAAACTTCTAGGTAGACAAGAAGGACACGTGTTCATCTTGTCGTGAAAATTTTCCTATTCACTTCCAGAAACGTCCGTCGTTTCAAAATGTTTCGAACAATGGACGTTTCCGGGAACATGACAAACTTTCGCTGTCGCTGCCTGCTCTTATAAAGCAGAGCGGTGTCAAAAGTTTATGCACTCTTGAAGATGCGACTTTCGGTGCTCCTTCTGCATTTCTTACTTCCCGTTTCGTCCACTGCATCTAGCGGCGACCCTCACAACAACTCTTCAAATCTGGTAAAATAATAAAGGCGTCCCCTTAAACCACCTTTCAGGTAGCCAGTTTGCCTCGTGAGAAACGTCAGACGATGAATAACTTCGTCCTTTGGCTCAACGAATCCATTCCGTATTTCATCGACAAGTCACTTGGTGCGTAGTACAATATTATTGCTCATAAAACCTACATTATTTAGAGGCGAGCATCCGCGTGAACCTACCGATTGCCATCGACTTTCTTGAAGCGACGACGTGCGCGAGATTCCACGAAGTCAAAAACATCACCGGCGCGCCGAATAATAGTTTCGTCCGAATTTTAACAGTACGCTACTGCTCTGAAATCGTAAACAATCTACAGAATGGACAGCGAAACTGCCGTGCATTTTTTGGCAAGTACAGCGGCAACAAAACCGTGGAACTCGGTATTGACTGCCCAATGGTAAGGAGTTGACAGGAATTTTTATTTGGTTGCTTTTTTTCACTCAGACCGATGTTTATGGTGCTTTAAGGTAACAATAATTCACGAATTGATGCATGTGCTGGGATTCATACACACACATGCAAGAGCTGACAGAAACTTGTACGTCAGCGTCAACGAGTCCATCGTACAGGTAAAATCCACAATTTGCCCTTTTCACCGTCAGCCCTTTGTAGACGAATAATACGCACAATTTTCACTTAACCGAATATAAAATCTTCGATGGTCTTGGAATTCCATATGATTTCGGTTCCGTCATGCACTATCCATCCATCGGGTATGACTATTTTCTTTGCAAGACCTATGTTGAAGATTTATGAATGAGTCTGTGACGACTAACGATTCGGTGGTGATTTTAGCTAAAAATCCGTTGCAGCAAAATTCAATGATGGGCTTAATGGCCTCGTTCTACGACATTTTAATGATCAACAGGGCCTATAAATGCTTCGGTATAACTGCCTCTTAACTTGAAATCTTTCAGAGAAATGCCCACCATCGACGTTGAAGTGCGAGAACGGCGGCATCGTTGATGTGAACAACTGCTCGCGATGCTTCTGTCCACGAGGCTTCCGCGGACAACGATGCGAAACTACTGTAAGTCGCTGTGTCTTACTTCTCAAATCTGCTTTTTTTCAGTACAATCAGACTCAAAAGCTCGAGAAGCTCGGAGATAAAGCTTCGTTCAGCTTGACTGTGCAAGGCCGTTGGACGAGTGCCGTAGATCGTTTCGATCACTATTACGTGCACATCGAGGTGAGACCAACGGCTTGTTAACGGATAAAAAACAAACAAAAAATTTAGGGACCAGCATGCTCACGAATTAGAGTCACTATTGACAAGATTTATTGTGTGTACAATAAGGACTGCGGCTGGGCGGGACTCGATGTCTTTGCGAAACTCGACAAGCGCCTTGGTGGATATCGGTTTGGCACATTAGCTTATAATGAGAATCATCAATTGCAGTTTCTGTCATCCGCTTCATGTGGGCAAGACGATTGAAAGTGAAGGAAACACGATTCGGCTTCATTTTTTCAACTCTCCGAACGCCTATGACAATATCGCGAATTTCGCTGTGACCGTTGAAGCGATTTGATTTTTGGTAACACTCTTGATGATAAACGTGGAGCATTGACTTTTTGGCTGCAACTGATTATGAGAAAGAGAAACTACTTTAGATTTACAAAAAACTGCTCGCTGCTAAGCTTCTTCTTGTCTGGCCACTAAATGATGTTTTATGACGAAGAAATAGAAGCCAATGCTACAGATTTATTTATCTTGCTGAAAGTGCTTGTTATTGAAGCCTTCGAAATCATGGAACTTCAAACGGGACTTCGCCTTTTAAAAGCCAATGTGCTTGTTGCCGATGTCGAAAATGTTGCAGTGTGTGCGAGTAATCAAATCGCGAAACAAAAAGTTCAAAGACGAGTCGCTTGAGCCCTTGACATCCTAGAAAGATTATCAAATGCTCGAAATCGAGCCTTCGTGAAATGGGTCTTCAATTTCAAGGCTGTCCCAGCCTCTAGAACAAACTTTCGCACTTTTACAGAAAATCTCTCGTATAATAGATAAATCAGCGAAATAATGTTGTAATTTGATCGATTCACGCGTAGTTAAACCATTTTCAACTTAAAAGAATTTGGGCGCTGACGGTTAATCATGACGTTTAAAATGGATCTGCCAATCGACCGCTCGAGAAAATGTGAAGACATAACGGGGACTACTGTGATACCCGCAAAGAGTTTTTCTGTGAAATCATCACCAACGTGATGGACTCGAATTCCATATCGAAGGGTTTGGCGTTCTCCTGTGACCCATTGACGAAGAAGGGCGTTCAGCTCGTTCACGCTGACTTCCATGATGGCGTCAACGTTGCAAAAAGTCCACTTTTGCTGGAGCAACTTGTCCTTCAGTACGACTGAGGAGGTTCTTGTAGAAGGATAATAGTTGAAAGATTCAAGTTGTTGAATTTGCCGGTTCGCAAAGAATTCGTCACTGAGGTGGCAAATAAGTGAGAAGAGTCTCAAATTCTTGACGATGGGCAGATTGTCAAGCAGGCTTGAAAGTGGCTTTATGTGAGCCTCGCTAAACTGCTTGATCGTTAGTCCTTGCGCGGCTTTTGGCAGGTAGGGAGTAATTTTAGTCATTTCGTTAGCATTTAAAGCGATGGATATCAGAGTGAAGCGAAAGTGTCGAAGAATCCGGTGTTTGAGCGCCCATCCAACAGCATCGATATCTTGACCAATTTGAATAGTGGCAATCGATGGCCGATATTCGTCCTCAATGCCAATGAAACGAACAGGCGTCCCATTTGAGAACGAACATTCGAAAGTGATTGGAACGACTCTGGGAGAAGTAGATTTTTCTTCAACAAAATGCACTTTAATTACGAAACCATGCGCACTGCGCCCGATTTCAATTTTACAGGTTTCGCGGCGCAAACAATACGCTTGCCGCCGAACAATAGCTTCGGCACGGCGATTCAACTGGCGACACTTGCGCAGGTCTGATACGGGCAGTAATTTCAGCACGAAGATCAGGATTTCCTGAGGAACCGCGTATTGTGCAAACATTTCGCGACAAGACTTGATGTACAATGACACTGAAAAGAAAAATATTAACACCGTCTCTGCATCGTAGGTGCGAAGTATGTGCTGTTTCTCAAATCTCACTTTGGCTAAGAGACTTTGTTCGAGAGAATCGTGAATTTTCAAAGGTAGGCCAGAACATTCGATTTTTGACTTTTTCGTTGAGGTCTAGGGCAACCTTTTAGCTGATCACGGTGAGCTAGGTCCCAGATTCTGAAAGTTAAAATTTCTACCGTAATCCGCCATCGCGAATCTAGAAATAGTCGTTTTGGAGGATTTTACGGGGCTTTCTCACATGGGAAGGACACTTAGTGAATCTGGAGTTACGGGCTGAAACTTTGACCAAAAATAGAGTTAATTATGCTCAATCCAATGGTGCAATCCATTTTTGCAAAATAGGTCAGGGTCTTGGGTTACGGTAATTTTGAAATTTCATTTTTCTGGCATTGAGTCTTCTTCTGCTTCGACCGCTCTTAAAATAAGCGGATTTAGTGTAGAGGTAGTGATGCAGATCGCAAGGTTTTTGGTCGCCGGATCAATTTCAATTCAGTCAGCGGCTTTCGGTCTCGGCGACTTCTCGGGGTTGGCGATAGGTAGCCGAAGAGCGGCGGAAGAAAGCGACCGCTCGCTGACGCGACTTTAGAGAAAGTCCCACGGGCTCATCGCAGGTGAAATGGCGACGCTGTTTTTGTCTTCTAAGACAAGAGCAATCACTAAAGCCTCCACACTTTGACGATATTTCCGAAAAAATTTTGTGATAAATGTTTGTATCGGCGAGATCCACTGAACGTTACAAAAACAAAATCAACAACATGAAAACAATTAGGTCGACCGCTGGCAAGACAGATATTGCTCCTCGAGTTGTTGTGGCCATTGTCGTTGTCAACACCGAAAAGGTGGGTTCGCCGAATTGCCAGTGGATGAGGAAAACGGACGCTACACCATCCTCCGCCACCTCGAATCTCGAGCCTTGACCCCAACCGCCGAGATTCACTCCCGAAGTGGTGAATCTTAGCAGTCGTTGGCAGTTTTGAAATCAAGGCTTACGTGAAAGTGGAGGATCCGGCTGTGATATTTAGGCTCTTGGTCTTCAAGTCCAGTGTTTCTGAAACAGCCATCTGCTTATAAACATCAACTAACCAATTGTAAAGCTGACATTCACGCTCGTCGAACATTCCACTGAAAAGTTTGCTACGTCATTTGTCGCAGTGGGATAGTTTTTCGACGCAAAAACGCCTTGAGTGCCGACTGATCGTTGTGACGAAGGAGCTGGAATCGAAGCATTTGAATTGAGACGTGAGATTCATACCAGCACTCGCCGTGGACACGGAAACTGTTGAGCCGGCTCCGACAACGAAGGTGAGGGCTGAGATTTTGAGCGTGTTGTCCTGCCATGAGTCGGCCGTGCTAGTGTTGACTGTAAAGAGAGCGTGGTTAGGCATTCCTTCACTCGAAGGTACGCCACCACTATACACGGTCATGGTGCCAGAGTTCTGAAATGTCAAATGAGAATGAAAAGTGAAACGAATACCGAGAACTGGATCTTGTTGATCGTTCGACTCGGATTATTGACAGCAGAAATGCCTTCAAGAATTGTTATTGCGCCTCCGAGAAGTCCTCCTGTTAGAGTGAAATTGGTTGTAGGAGCATAAGGTAGTACGGTGTAGTTAGTGCCGAAAGGAGCCACATCTGAAATGTTCGAGAAATCCAAAATCGTAGAGGGAGCAAACTTTCAATGAGTCCGATGTGCATGATGGTGGCACTTGGACAAACATAGTCGAGGCAAAGCAGCGTGAAGAACCCCGAGGGGAAATCCATCGTGACAATCGGTTTGTTATCGACGGTAACCAAGGAGCGAAGACTGAAGACGTGCAACCTTTCGGCAAACTAACTAAGCCTTGAAGCTGCCATTCCGCGGAACGCCTTCATAGACGAAAGTATTAAACTGCGAGCCAGAGATGGCTGGAATGGAGAAGAAGACGCGAAGTGGTCCAGGCGCTACGACCGTGAGCACATCTCCGTCTGGAGCTGGAATATGGAAAGAGACGTCGGTAGAGAAAGTGAGAGACGATTCGGTGCGAGTCAAATTGAAGCGTTGCTCGTTTACATAGGCTAGAAGAGATTTACAAAAAAGTATTAGAACAAACGATTGATAGCCTCGATCCTAACCACAACCGATTCTCCCGGAAATGAAAGCGGATCCATCGTGTAGTTGATAGTGAGAGTAGGTGATGGAAACGAGATATAGAAGCCTTCGCTGGGAATATCTCCGTGGAACCTGAGCAGATGTGGCTTGACGAGACAGACACTTACGGGTTTGTGTAGTTGAGAATTGCATCGTAAACAGCGATTTGGTTCTTTGATTTAGTTGCATTAGAGAACGGAAGAGTTCTGAAGTAAAGACCCGGCTGGTCGACTTCAATCGTAAATGAACAAGAACAGGCCGCAGTGGCTCCGGCTGTCGGTGCTAGCAGTGTTACTGGGTTGCCAGCCGAGACTTTGAAAGATGAATAGGGACAGCAGTCTACAATTGTTACTTCAGGCAATCTCATTTACCTTGTCCAAGGGCCGCATTGACAATAAGGCAGAGAAAGAGGGAAAAGCAACGGAGAGGTGCATGCATGTCGCCCATTGTGATCCTTCAGACTCCTTATCAGTTGTAAGTGCCCTCTTCGAGGACGATGCGTCATTTACTTCGCGCCCTGCCTAGACAGCTTTCCTTTTCGGCGTGGAAAGGTGCGGCGTTTTGAGAATGCTGCACAAAGGATTAGCAAAGGAGATTATTGCGCGGTTTCTTGCTATCGTTTTGTGTTGTAGGTAAGTGATCTGTGTTGGTGTTGGTCACCAGTGAATGCAACTTACCGAAAAGACGTGACACCATTTTATGAAGACTTTTGTGAGCTACTCGTGTCGAAAGCAATTCTTTGCTCTTCAATAGTAACACCACAAGAAAATTTATGCTCCAGTTATTGTGTGAAAGATGTTCACGTGATCAATTCAAAGAGAAGAGACAGATGAAAGCTTTTTCAATAAATATTGGAATGCCGAGGAGTCATCCGGATGTGTGTCTGAAGAGAGAATTCCTTTTGGTCGTGTCTCCCCGCTGCTAGAATGCATTCTTCAGATTTGAGAGTCCCGGCAGATCCGGCAACTTCAAATCCTTGATCTGTTGCGGGAGGTTCATCGACTTCACCGCTGATACAGCTCTAGCCGGAGCGGCGGCGATACCAGCCTAAAGCAATTAGATCAAAAGTTTGCGGGCTAAAAGCCCCACCTCCTGCTTCTCCAACTTCTCTTGTTCGTTGATTCGTAAGAGAATCTCATTCATATTCGTCTCAAGAACCATGCCGCCCATGACGAGCTCGTTGAGAATGTGGTGCACCTAAGGGAGTCAGAGTGATTCTTCTGGCAAACCTTATCGACATGGAAGATGAGATCAAGCTCACAGACGTTCTCGAAGCAACGATCAAGAGTTTCGACGAAGACCTGAAACATTTTACACTTGACAAACAACCAGACCTGAATCAAGTCCAAGATACCAAGTTCACTCTCCGAGGAGTCAACACAGAAAATGAAGTAAAGCGTGGCATAATGCCGGTAGATCAAACGATAGTCGTTGCCTGCAAGAGCTGGATTCTGAGAAAAACAAAGCAAAACTTGTAACCTCCAATTAGGGTGCCACCCTCGAGGAAGTTGCAAACATTTTCGTCGCGTTTTGAGACAAGTTGGAAAGTCTCGCGGACGATCTGTTGCTGCTCTTCTTCGCACTGGAAAATAGTTAAATTAAAGAGAAGTAAACATACATAATGCTGGTAAAACTTGAGCAGTCGAGGTTTGCCGTGGTTGTTGAACACCAGTATCGCTTTGATCATGGTTGATTGAGCTAGAAAAAACTGAAATTTTCAAGCTGGCTGAATTTTGCAAGGTAAACGCGACGATTAACAACGCCGTCAAGAAAGGCTACCAATTACACAAAAGCAATCTTTATGCAACTGGAGAAGACATATTATCTGTTCTAGCACCATAACGAATAGTCACCAATATGGGGCCCGCAAGAAAGCTGGAAATAAAAGATTCGATGTCTTAATACTCATTTCAAAATCGAAGTGGACAATAAAGGCTTGGAATAAGTAGAGGAACATGAAATAATGCAAAATACATAAGTTTCTGGAAGTATGCATCATGGCGATGTTCACGATTAATGGACCAATATTATGCCACATTCTTCACTTAATATGGCTTGTGGAACCTTTCTTCATCCACAAAGACCCGTTTGACAGAAAACTTTGAAAGAGCTGCATGTTTCTTGAAGCTGTCGAGAATGGAATCGCTGCGCAAGTTTCTAACCGGCAAGAGTTTTTAGCGGGAATTATCGTTTTTGACCTAGAAAGCACATTTGGGAACGCTTTTACCTAAAGTCTCAAAGCTAGCAAAGACCATAAAAGACCAAAGAAATACCGAAACATAAACAAAAAAAAATGCTAATGTTGTCCTCGAGTGGCGGCTCGTAGTCGAAACCGTTGAGAATCCACGTTCTTCAGCAGCCACTCCATTATGGTGTCCTTGTAGAAGTATTTTGGGAAGACGTCGCGAACCTAAAACATTTGTTAAAATTCCTAGAAGTTCTCAAACCTTGAGTTCTATGGTGTCTAACTCTTGTCGAATATGTTGATGCTCTGCGGGTTGGCGCTCAAAGCGGTTCACCATCCAGTGAACAAAGCGCAAATGCTCGACCTTAACGGAATTTGACACAAGAAAGGAAGCCCTCACAATTTCATAGACGTCGACGCCTTCGAAGACACAATCGGCAAAGATTGACTCTCGTGGAGGGATGAAGGTCTCATTACGTACTGGTCGAGGCTTCAATCTTAGTGAAGGTCGAGTCAGATGAGGGCAATTCAGCCATCGCTGCAAGGGAAAGATTTATTGTAGTAATGAACTTCATTCAGCGGTAAACGGAAAGGCAAACTAACCCTAGCTTTTGCTGTTCTCGCCCCGGCTGTCGCATAGACGTTCTCGACATAAGCCATGTTGATAGCCAGGGAAGGCAACCCAACAGGAAGAAGCTCGCACAGAGGAGCACCGTGCCAGAATCTTGACCAGCCAGTTAGGACAAGCCCCGACATCTTTCCCTCGAGATTCTATGGAGGTTTCTTGGCAATCAAAACCAGGCAAACCTTTTCGTTTTGCCGAAACAGTCCTACATACGAAAGATGATTACTCAAGTAGCGATCGACGTCGATGAAGGTTTGCTCTTTTCCATTGGCGCCTTTGTATGCACTGGCAAAATAGACTTTGCCGAAGACCTGAAACTTCGTACTGTGCGATTACCGAACCTGCTTCAATCTCTCAAAAAGACCTAGAGGAAAGTAGCCAAAGTTTGTGACATCAATGGCGTAGCCCCAAACGACGGGAACGATCAGTTCGTGGAAATTGTATCTGAACAAGAAAGTTATCGTGGCGAAGACAAACCCACCGCCTCAACTCATCGACGTCTGTGATGGCGAACATGTCATTCCAGGCCAGGACTTCGGTAAAATGCAATGATTTCGCCGTTCGAGCCACTCTGAAAGTCGTAAAAGTTGATGCAGCAAGAAGAAGACAAACTTTGAAATGTGGTCGAGCTTCAGGCGTTCCAGACGAAAACTCAGATCACGATCAGAAGTGAGTCGAAATGTGCAGCGTGGATCCTCGCCAATGTGGTAGGTCTCATCTGCTCCTATGTGGATTCGCTTTGCATTCGGATGCAATTGACGGATCTGCCAGAAAATTAATTATCTTCGTCGAAGAAATCGAACCTGTGTTAGCATCTCGCGAATAAGGACGATCGAAGCGTTGTCTGACGGGCAGATAGTGTTTGTTTCGAAGAAGTTCTCCGACAGATTCCGGTACTTGTTGTGTTTCAAAACAAATTCCATGTGGCCGAAGGTCTGGACGAGTGGAATAAGTTCGAGACCGAGGTCTTTGGCAGCCTTGTTCAATTCCTGGATCTCGGCCAGGGTATAGGGTTCCCTGGCTTGGAGCACAGAGAGCTCGCCAGAATATGGGAACATGTCCTGGAATTCTTGAGTAATGCGACTGTTGACGGAACAAACCTCGTACTCCATCAGTACTCCACTGGCTCCCCACTTCTTGATCAACGAGAAGATGTGTTTCAAGTAGGAAACCCTTGGCGGTGCTCCTTTCAAGTCAAAATGCACAATCTTCTCCTTGAAGGGCTGAGGGTCGTATGCACCAGTTTTCGGATGCTCGGTGGTTGGCACGGGCTTGGGAGTGCTGAAAATGATTTTTTTCCTTTCAAGAGGAGGCTCTGGGAAGACGTACCTAGCTTGCAGCGGAGGAGGAGCGGGAGTGTTTGTGGCAGCCAAAGTTACAGTTGAACTCGAGTGAGCAGAAGGAGCCGTTACGGCAATGTAGAACGTGAGAAGCACGAGGACGATCATGACGACCCATGGCGCCGCTCGACTGAAATCAGAGATTTAGGATACTCGCATCTTACATGATGTGCTCTAGAAGGTTCAAACAGTTTTCGATGCTGAGAACTTCGAGAATCCATGAGAAGTCCATTTTTGGTCTCTATCGAAATCGTTATCAGGCCTAATTAGTTGCTCGAGAGCGTGCGCGCAAGTTTTCGCAAGATGGCGATATTATGGAAGCACAAAACAACGCAGCCATGAACAAATTTAACAAAAAAGACCTCAGATCTAATTGAAGAGCAACTCATAAAGAAACATTGAAATCTTCATTTCCACAGACCTCGGACCAGGGTCGGTCGGAATTCTCGGCGGGTGCATTTCGCCTTTCGTTGCACTTCTTTGACCCAACCGGAGAACCTATTTACATTCTGCAAAGGAAATAAGTTTCTCGGAAATAAAGAAAGGGCTCAGATATTGAAATGGTCGATGTGAGACCAATGGACACTTCAAAAGGCACTGTTGAAATAAAAATTTATGCACCTCTTTGTCATCTTTAAGGTCACTTAAGTTTCATCAACTCGTAATGAACACAAATCACAGACTATGTCAATGGAAGAAACTTGTTGATGGTTCATATTACACCTGCAGAAAATGACAAGAATCTCGAGTTCAACAACGGAAAAAATAATGTCCAACTTCTATGTTTCAACAGTTGCTAAAGCAAATTGCACTACTAGATTATTTTGATCCTTCCTCCTCAGACTTCTTTACTCTCTGAACTTCTCCTTCAATCGACTCATCATGCTCTGATCGCTTGAGGTACGCTTGTGGGTCACTGCTGAAAAAGCCCGTTTAAGATTTTTGTTTGTAAATAACAAAAATAAAGCGAGACCCAGAAAGAAAGAAAAGGCCACGACATGAGCGACACGTGCAAGCGCAAAGAGAGCAGGCGAGCAAAATTTCTTTCTCGGAAATACCCTTGATTAGTTTGTCTATTGAGCCTCGTGGCGACTTTTTCCTATCAGAAGGAGACTCTTCCGAGTCTAAACGTTTCTATTATTTGAGAAAGTGAAAAAGTCAAAAGAAAGTCACTCACTGCTTGGAGCCAGGTGATTGCCTTCGATGGCTGCGAGGACTCGTGTTTGAGCGGCGCGATTTCGGAGGAAGATCGGTGCCGGTGCTTTGTCCTAAAATGTCTCAACGCTTCATTTTCACTATTGCTCGGAGCGGGATTAGGAAATCCTACTTCACAAACAGTTAAAATTAGCTTGAAACTCACATCACCACAATAGATCTCAATCAACGGCAGAGGCAACAATCCGACCCGAGCCGGCTCCATAGCAAAGTCCAGCGGCGCCGTGAGGCCACTCTCCTTGACTTGGACTAAACACGAGTCATTGATAGCTTGAAAACACAAACCTCTCTTCTCGGCATCCTCTAACCTCCAGAGTTCCTTTTCAATGTTTGGCGGCAGGACTCGAACTCGAAGATCCTTTCTAGGTCCTCGGGAGGCGTCTTTTTGGCGAATTTCACGAACTGTCACAATGAAGTGACATCGGAAAAGAGACTTTCTTGATCTCGAGCATGACTTACTTCGATCCAACACGACAGCATCCCCAACCAGTCTCCGCCTGGATTCGAGTGCAGACCTCGTAGTCTGCCTGAAACGAGCTATTGGCAACTTCAAACAATACCGGAAAAAGATGGAGTAAAAGATGATCCTCAAAAGTATAAGTCCGAGTGGCAGGAAGCAATTCTTCAGGAACAGCATCGACGGCCACGTGCGAGGATGGCTTGAGAGAGTAGTGAATGTGGAGGGCGTGACGGATGGGCGGACACGTCTGCGGTGACGGCAGCTCCCAGACAAGACGATAGACTCGGCCTGGTTCGACAGCCTGAAAGACAAGTTGAAGTAAGACAAAGGATGAGACTAATGTTCTAATCGGAGGTTCAGTACACAAGAATGGACAACGAAACACACAGCAAAGCAAGTGTTGATTGGCTACCCAAATGATTTTCAACGCATTAAACTTATTTTAGATTGACTCGAACGATTCACTAATGAAACATATGAGTCTTTGAGAATTTCTCGAAAAATTAGAAAAGTGCTTCGTACCTCAAGCTCTGGATTGAGCAGACGGGCAGGTTTTTCAGGCAAACCACCAGCCGATGCAGCGATCACGGTGACTTCGAGCGGCAGCACAGCCCAGGTGTCGACAAGCTCTCGACTCCGATCAATGTCCAGCTCGAAAAGCTCTCTGCAATGTGGAATCTGATGTGAGAGTCAATAAACACCAAGACAAACAATAAATAACGTTTTTTTGCAACAACACTCATTGTTAGGCTGAAACTCAAGAAAAAGTATCGTTGTCTTTCAATGAATCACGAATCGACATTGAGTCGAAACGCGTTGAGATTTAAAGTTCAAGTCCAGCGGATGCAAAATCTATCGTCCGAGATATTGTTCGAGATGCTTGCACTCTCGATGAAACTCATCAAATTAAATAAGCTTCGAGTGAGACACCAATGTGAACCAATTTGTAAAAGGCAGAAAACAATGCAAAAGAAACGCATTTGCCTCGAAGCATAAATGACAAACTTGTCTCCGAGCTGAGAAATTTCATGTCGAAGACGGAAGAGCGGCACGAAGCGGACGTCCTCTTCCACCACTTGACCATTCCATTCAAAGCGAATCTGAAGGACGCCTTGTTTAGAAGCCGGATTCTCACCGAGCGTAACGTTCTCTCAAAAATACTTTCGTTTTATTATAGTGTCGAAACATATCTGCTTTCTCAAATACGACTTACCGTCACGGTTGTTGGATCGTCCTTCTCTGTGTTTGGCTTGTCAAGCAGAAGACAAAGGGCAACTTCTAGATCAAGGGACGAATCTCTTTCAAGTTCCGACACATTATGGACAAGCTCCGTTTTCCAAGTGTCATCAGCGTTCTGAACAGCGTTTCTTATGAAATGCAAGGACTTTACCTTGAATTCAACTCTTCCACCACCAGTGGCCAATCGGGCCTTGAGCACGCTCGCCTTCACGTCGCTAGAACCAGCCTTGAGCTCCAATCGAATGGTTTGCGCGATGCCAGCAACAAGCGGTTCTGAAAATCGTGCGGAGTACTTCAAACAACTGACTTTCAATAGGTTGGACGCAGATTTGAGAGGACACAGTTCGAATCACCTTCAGTAAGGGTGACGTGCCTTCCCGAATGTTGCTCGATGGTACCAAAAGCTCCTAAACGGAGATTATTGAAGTGAAACAAAACAAAAACTTACAAGTGCTCCTCCAGCCACTATGAGATCAACATGATCAAGCAAGTAAATGCCGCAGTTTTGAGCCTCTGCTTGCAGATGCAATGTAGTTGTCTCACCAGGAACCAAGGGTCGCATCTTGGATGAAGTAGGCTGTTCTAGATTAAGAATTTTTGAAACTTATTTTAATAACCTGCATGCTCTCCATTGTTCTCATCGCTAGATTCAGCATCATCCAATTTGACCTCTACCTCGACAACCGTCATTTTTCGCTGAACCATATCTGAATTCACTGAATCTTATTTGCCAAGGAAGACTTGCCTCCCGATGAGAGAATAAGATCCGTTGCTTCATCGATTGCTGGAGGAACATCACCGGAAGTTGAGGCGGCCAACTCGACTTTCATGCGGGGCGTAAGCTTGCAGGCCGGCTCTTTACCCTGCAGAGAGACTAGTTCAACTGCAAGGCAGACAAACCGAAGTAGTGAAAATGCTCTCCATAGCAGGTTTTCCCAGAGCTCGAACCCCTTGAGGTGAGAGACACTTGAAGGCGACTCGAATGGCGTAGTCAGTAATGGGAATTTGAAAACCGCTAACGAGCTCTACCTTAACACCCTCGGTTTACGTCTTCATTGCACAGCCAGACCTCGTAGTAGACCATATCACCAGGAACAGTCGTCAGAGGCTCGGTGTCCTCAGGTTTTTCACGTATTGCAACTTGTAGAAGACCCTTGGGACAGAAAATTCTGCAGAACAATGCTCAGCTTAAAAAAAGTGCCTTGTTGGTCCTTGAGTGCCTCGAAGTGTTTCAAGTAGTTTCTTGGCGAATTCGCGGCGCGAATCCACCTCAGAGGCGTTATCACATAGAGCGACGAGAACTTCGGACAATCTGAAAACGATGAGTTCGAATGCATTCATTGATGGTATTAACGATGTTTTTTCCATTACAGAAACTGCCACGACGAAACATAGTTCGCTTTCACTTCTTTCCCAACAAGCAGAACGAGAAACGAGCAGAGGGAATGTTATGCGTTTCACATAAGTTGAAGCAGAAACTCACTCTTTCTTATGCATGTCGGGCTGGGTCTCCAGAAGTTTGATGAGTGATTTTCCTGCCGCTTCGAGTATCAACGGAGACGTCACGCGATGACTTCCACCAGGCACCGGTCCTTGTTCATCGCCTCGAAGTAGCGAGTAGAAGTAGCGGAGGAGATAAGGCAGTGCCCCCTCAGGTCGGTCAGAGGACCTGAAGCATGTCGAAAACGAGAAACAGCGTACACGAGGAATTCAGCGAGCCATGCTCCAACGAGAAGCGCCTTCCGGTGCCAACCCACGTGCTTCAGCACGGCCATCGCGGCTTCGTAGGTCTTTTGGGCGAGATGGGCAAACGCCTGAATTTCATTTCATAGCTAAAATCGATGAAGGCAAACTTGAGGGCTAGTTAGGGAAGCTTCGAGATTCTCAACAATCGTCCGCGAGGCGTCGTCCTTCTGTGACGCGGCTGCTGTCTTCAAAGCACTTGAAAGTCTTTCCAGTTTCTTGGCATCCTTGAGAGCATCGAGGCGATGAATCTGAAACGCCTGTTCAATGAACTTGAGGGCAACTCACCGCTTCACATCGAGCCGTCAAAAGGGCGGCGATGTCGTGAGGTGTGTGCTTGTGGTCCATGTTCATCGGATCAGCCACAGAGCCGCAGACAGAGAAAGCCGAAGCGACGAGAAGATGTACACGACAAGCTTCGACGTCGAAATCGAAGGGCAACTGAGAGTTTCTGCGTTTTTCTACAGGTAAAAGAACGGAAACCTGAAGAACAGCAATGTTCTCTCGAATGGCAACAAGAGTGTCCGTCGCATACTCCAAAAGTCGATTTGCGATCTCGAATCGAAAGGATGGTTCACAAATCGATGTTCGAACACGTTTCTGAAGAGTTTGAAACTGAAAGAATTCAAACCTGATAGATCGCAAGAGTAGCAAGTGCTCTTTGGGCAAAGAAGAACGTTCTTAGCGTCCATGGGTTTTCTGTTTCAGCCGAGGAAACGCTCAAGACGCCCATCGACGACGTGACAAGAGGGAAAGTCAACAGCTCGTTTGTGCTACCGGAGACTTCGTTGACCGCTGAGTGATGGAATCGCTTCAGCCACGAGGGTTGATCATCTGCAAGATTTTTTTATTCACCAGGAACTACAAGGAACGCCGATCACAAATACCCCCACTTATTCTGTGGCATAGAAACTCACCCGTCGGCCTGTAGCGCATAATCATATCCGAAACGAATTCATCTGCTTCATCGATCAGCTTCAAGGAGTACTCGGTGACGCCGATGCTCCAGAACGCGCGAGCCAAAGCCAGCTGGAAGACTTTCCTCCAAAGAAAAAGTGCACACCTGTCGATCAAGAAACTCGTGCAACGCCACTTCGTCCACGGCCACTTTCGCCTTCCAAGCTTGGACCCGCGACTCCGCTCCTCCGAACATGGCTTCCAGCCCGGTGAGCAAAGAGGCTTGAATCGTTTTTGTGAGCTCTTGGAAGGAGGCGTGAGTGACGCCGTCGTAGACCTCGACAAGTCTGAAACAATTGCTTTTACGCCCTAGATCGCGAACATTAAATGATAAAAAATTGCTTGAAGTTAGATCTTCAGAGAAACATGCATGCATACAATTGTGCAGAAAGTCATCCGTCCGGCTGACCGACCATTACATTTGTGACAAGGCAATGATATTAGTCAACGCTTGCAACATACTTGGTCTGATGCCTGGAGAAGTCTTTCTTCAGTCGATCGAAGAGCGTGTTTCGATTGCGCTTCTCCCTCGCTCTTGTCGACTCAACAAGGATGAACCACTGGGGATCGACATTCTCGCCGGAAGTTGTCGGCTGAGTGAGTTGAGCAAACCACTCGCTCAATCTGTAGAGGGTGCCCGCCCGGTATTCTTCCACCGTCTGAAACTTATTCATGCCAAGTTCAAGGAACCGCTGCGTTGACAAAGAAGATGTGAAGGACGGCGAGTTCGGGCAAGTCGGCGGCCTCAATGGTCGAGGGTGTTCGCGCAATTTGCTTCTCGTCATAGTTCAGAAAGTTGAGAGGAAGAGCAAGCGAGTATTGGGCGTATTTTCCTGTTCTGAACAATTGCTTCGACTGAAGAAGGGACGAACCGCCAGTAGACGAGTTGTTGATTGAAATGCGTCGAGAGGGCTTGCTTATAGGTTGCTGCTACCGAGTCATCGCCGCGCCCTGAAGAAGGAGAAGGGCTTTGAATGAAAACATCGGAGTCTCACAAGAAATATTGACGCCGAAGGTTCGAACATTGCGTCGAAGCAGCGAGCCCACATCCATGAAAAGGCTCGATTCTCTCTGAAATGGATTTCGGATAAGTTTCGGGAGTCAGTAATCAGCTCGACTTATTTACTTTCAGCGTTACGAGGAAATCATGGCTCAGCTCATAGACAGCACAGTTGAAACTGATAAATAAGGCGAAATCACGGACTCACCCTCGAGCCCCGAGGGCGCGTCGAGAAGAAAGGGAGATTTGCGCGAAATCGATAAGAGTGCGAAGGGTGGAAGAGGGGCAATTCGCAGCGAGTCGAGAAATTCGGGAAATGGAACGGATTCAGAGAGGGGATGCTTTCACTTTTCTGGGTAACCTCTTTTTCCCTTTTGTTTTTCTGAGAGAGAAAATTGAGCGCGGAACTTGAAACGATCAAACTACAGGCGTGCTCTCCCCTGAGCAAATTTATTGAGGAAAGAGCCTCAGATCCCGCGGATTATTCCAGTAAAATGGTGAGTTTGAGAATAAGCTGACCATTAAACATACTTGAAATGCACAACTAACAATGAAATTTCACTGGGCTGCCTCTGAAATCTATTGGAGTCGTTCAAGCGCCAACACTCGCGCGCTTGGCGCGCTCCGAGTGCGTGTCACTTCAGCGCTCGTTAATGCCTTTAGTCCAGTTGACAAGGATAAACGTTTCCACTCTTTATTCAATGAATTTCAAAGTAAGTAAACACAAAGAGCTAGGCCGGGTAGACGTCGCATGTGAAGTGAAATTGCAGAATTCACTCGCGCACCGGACAACAAGTTCACCGGGCGATTCTTTTCCTGAACGATGACGTATGTAGTCCCACTAAGAAGATTCTTGGTGAAGGAGCTTGACTATGTACAACAGTCCACGACAATTGGTGACACACAGGCCCTTCAATCTCTATCCGCCTCCGACTTCTCTTCTAGCACAACGCCCGGTCAACTGCGGATGAGCGCTTATCTGAAAGAAAAGTTGGGACGTGTTACAGCGAATGCGCTTCACCAATTAAACTGGCGGTAACTGTTAGAAGAAAGAAAACGTGTTTGGCGATCGTTGCACAAAGACCCTCTTTCGGAACACATGAATCTAGTCGACCTTACTACAACAGAATCAACCTCTCAATTTGAAAGAAAAGTATGTTTCGCTTTGGACTCAACTATTGTCAGCAAATGTCGAATGCAATTGATGGAGCTTCAACCTTTGCTCATGAGCCGCGCAAACTCATGAGCATCGCTTGATCTTGATTCTACAACTTTACCGAACCTTCAAACTTTTTCATTCAAACAAGTTGTGTGTTTCGCCGTGGACAGTAAGCTGTGGTGGAATCTGCAATGCGCTTTGGCAGCGACACGGTTTTCAAGTCCAGTTCAACGACTTCCTGACCACGGGGGTCTCTCTTTCAGAACAGCGACGAATCTAAAACATCGGCGCGCTTCCGAACATTTCATTCGAAAAGGTCTTATGTTTCTGTTTTCACACAAAGATATGCACAAGTCTGGCCTGCAATTTATCGTGAAGTGGTCCCTTCGAGTTCAACGATTTATGGCTAGTGAACCCACCTTCAGAACAGCTAATGAACACCGCTTGTTGCAATCTTGATCCTACAGCTTTATTCTTGCGTTTCTCTAGAGGGATTTGATATGTTGTGCAGACATGTGAGTCAACTAACAAGTCCGTGGGGGCTTTTCTCCTTCTCGTTCTTTCGAAATAATCATGAGGTGGGGTCGGGTGAGGTCCGGAAACTTGCGAATCGGGGGGTTACTGTAGGGGGAGACGGGGAAGTCAGCGTTGATCTCCTCTACTGAGGACGGGGCGAGTTTGCAGGAGTGAGAACAGGAGGAAGATCGTCCTCCATCTCATCCGGTCCACCGCCGATGGTCAGATCGCGCATGGCTTCGAGCTGAAGAACATTTGAGAGAGGAAGAAATGGGCTTACGGCTTCACGTGTGGCATTTTGATGATGAATGACCGCATTGAGTCGCCGCTCGGTGTCCATTTCCGCCGCGGTCATGTACTGCAGCGACTATTTAGTTACTTCTTCTACAAGTTAAAATTGAACCTGCGCGAGGGCCTCTTGAAGAGCGATGACGATCAAGGCGAGGCGGGCATTGTTGTTGAGGTCGGACATCCTCGCCCCTCAGAATTGATTTCAACGTTGAAGAAGCCTGGACGGCACAAGTAACTAAGACTTAAGAGCTTGAAAGGCGGAGCCACCGAGCAAAGCCAGGAAACCTCCAGGTAAGGAATTCATTCTTTCATCGTTCCCCTTGACAACGGTGACCCCCCGGGAGGACTAGAGAAGAATTGTAGAGAGTTGCGTGAGGCTCTCGAGGAGGTTGGAAAACACGGCTGAGATACGTTTCACAGAAGAGCCGTGAAGGTGTGTGCGGGAGGGGGGGGGGATTAGCGTCAGGCGGTGTAGCCTATTACAAGGCGGGATATCCGGTTGCCCGTGTGAACATGGAAAGCTGAAGAACTCGTGGTTTCGAAGAAGGCCCATGAGAACTTGGACATTGTCAGGCGACTCGATGGCTCATGTGAAAGATCTTGGCTCAATAGAGAAGGAAGTGAACACTTCTGGACATGAAGCTGTACTCTGACTCACAAGAGCGATGCTCACTTTGCAAGGCAGCAAGCATTCGTTGTGCAGAAGCTCGTTCGACAGCCTGCAAAACGGCTGAAAGGAGATTCGCTTCCGTATTGGACGCAGTCACAGTGAAAAATAGCAATGACCTGGTTTTTTCTGCGGGACCGCCTTCATGATTAAAAGGGCCGGACAACCCACGTGTCTTCGCTCGCAGATCGTCCTAGACGCCAGTGTGTTCTTCCGCCGATTTCTCCAACTCCTTTCTTTGTCTCGCTGCGGTCATGAGCCGAATCATGGACCTCTACGCCAATTCTCCCCTAGATATTTCGGAAGCTTTAACGCTCGGTAGTCTAAGTGCTAAAGATCATGACGAGGTTCTTGAGTTCCTTCTGGGCAAGTCTTCTTTCAAATTTTTAGAACAACACAATTTGAGATGATTTTTGTTACAAGAATCCGTTGAACGCTGCCCTGAAATGCACGCCTGAGGACCTCAGAGACTTTCTTTCGGGTAATCATTGCAACCGTTTGAAAGATTTTCTCAGCCATCATTAAGGACTCTCTAAATTCGGGACTGAGCTGGGGGCTACGTCACGGCGAGAAGCTCATTGCCGTCCGACTGGGCGAGTTTATGGATCGTCCTTCAGCGGAAAACTCGCTTCAAGCTTCAGAATCAGAGGATTTTTCGAAGAAAGCTCAAGAAATTGAACGGATTCATGTTCAACTGAGCGAGAACGTAAAATGATCTCTCATTAATTTGGAAACGAAAAATGTTCAGCTCTGGGACCTAATGCCGCCCAGCGCTACAAGGCTTTGCCACTTCGTCATTGCTTCAGTCGACACAAAGTACACACGCAATGGGCTTGCACAGAGACTTGTAGGTCATTGCCAGAACACCTATGTAGTGTGCACCTAGATGACCTACCGGCTTGACGCAGCGAAGACTGGTGGAGCTACGGGTCTCATTGGCGAGACGAGCGCTGTTGCTTCGCAAAAGGTCATTGACATCTCTTTTGAAACTAGCCCTGCATTCAGATGGTAGCCAAGCTTGGTTGGAGAGTAATCAACGAGATCATGCACGAAGACTTCCTTGATGAGCAGGGTAAACGCGTGTTCAAGTGCAATGACGGTACCGATCGTCTGCAGCTAGTTTATAAGGAGCTCTGAATGCAACCATGGGTAACAGTGAATAAACGCACCTGCTACAGTAGAGAAAGTGAGCGAAGAAAAGGGCATCGAGACGAAAACTTTGAGCTTCTTCATCGTCAAATTAGTGACAGTTTCCTGCCGCCGTTGCCCTTTTCTGTGTAAAGTCTCGGGCGCCTTTTGTTTACTTCGTGAGAGAGTGCAAAAAAGACCAGACATCGGTGAGAGCAAAGGTGGAACTGTCGAATTCATTCAATGCTACTAGCTAAAAAAAAAAGAGGCGCCCGTCTCACTCTTACTGATTGTGGGGTTTGGTGCAATTCACAATCGAGACTGGGGGAGAAATAAGGCAAATAGGCGACCAAAGGTTTATTGAAGAAGTTGCTAATCTATTGTACTATCTAGTTGAATGCATCTTGGCGGGCTATGAGACAAGCGGATTCAGAAGTATTGTTGTCGGCGTAGCACAGTTACGCGTGGTCTCTGACGCGGTATAGGATTCTGTCGTGTAGCGGAAGAGCGCACCGAGCTACTTGATACTCTGAATGTTTACGGCTGCAAGTTCCTCTCTTTCGAGCCCATTTGGCTACTGTCTCCTCGTCTGACCAGACTGGCTTCAATAGACAGTTTGGCTCGAAGGGCCGGGAAAGAGAGCGGTGAGGTGAAGAGGCGAAGGAAGAGATCTGGACTCTCGGCACCCGGCAGCCACACGAGACTGTGTGGACAGGCGTACGCCAGGAGAGGGGGACGACTGTCACGGGCATTCAGAGTGCCTTGAACGAGTGCTAAGGCTGCCCCACATCCGCTACACCACCGTAGACCATCTCTAGTCTCAATGCGAACCAGACTCTAACGAACGAATCACTTACGTCGGCTTTTTGAAAATTGACTCGAGTCCTAGAGTTAGTTGCGGCAATTAATTGCAGAAATGAGAAACTCCTGGAGCATCTTAACAATTCGCACGACAGTTTTCAACATCAATGAACCTGATAGCAACCAACCTCTTTGAAACTCCAAAACCTTCCCTCTGCAACCAAATGAGTGCGAACCGCATTTTGTCTGTTTGCCTCGCTGCCCAAAAATGCTATCTTCGTGCGAATAAATGGCAATGGGAAAAATCATCAATACTTGTTATTGACAACGCTGCTAGTCTACAGTAAAATGAGCGTCCTACAGAATGTGTTCAAAAGTGGCGCCGTTGTGGGCAATGGCCGTCTTGTGAAGATCAACGAATTCGATGTAAAGGCTGTAATGAATTTCTTCAAATGAAGACATAGCGAACCGAGTTCCGGGGATGCCGAGCTCCTTTTCAATCAAAGGAAACAGCTCAGCAGAGAGCTTGTTGTTCTCGGCTGGGCCCACGCTTCCGATTGACCTAATGGCAGCAAAGCCGGCTGGCTCACTTGTTCCAGCAAAGGTGAGCTTCTGATCACCGACAACGTGGACGGCCATGTACTGAACATCGTTAGCTGAAGAGACAATCAAGGCGAACGAACCACTTCAGGCTTGTGGAGCAGCTTGGCGAGCGTGGCGGACAACTGCTTCAAAAAGGCCCCAGTGATTTCGGCTTGAGGAACATTGGTGGTAAGGGTGAAGACGGGCATTTTGAGAGTGGCGGAAGGTGGCGACTGAGACGGAAGATGACAATTGTTTGTGGGGCAGAAAGTTGCCGGGCACCCAAAGAACCCTCTCCCGCGCCAATCGATGCTATTCCCGGGCTCTTATCGAGGCGGAGAACGGCGGCGTGCCCTACACGCGACCAAACAAGCCACAAACCACGGAGTGCACAGGGTTCAACACGGCTTGCAAGGGGAAGAAACAACAAGCTTCGTTTCAGTAGAGGGACAGCACAGACCGACAAGACAACATTTATTGGTGCTTTGAAGACCAGCTAGCCACGCACAAGTCGAGCCTTCTTCTTGCACACTCCGCCGCCAATCTACAACTTCTCGAACTATTCAAATGCCTTACGATGTATTCGCATCGATTGTCGTTCCATTCGCTGTCTGGATAGATTTCAACACAGGATTCCTGAAAACTGCAAAAGTTGCAAAGTTTGACTTCATAGTCAAATTGACGATCCGGCTGCTGATGCGTCCAGCGTTTTCGATTGAAAGCCTGGAAGTCGTACGGCGAGTTGTCGGTGTAAGTCAGGTTTCCGTTGCCCCAACGCAGACCAATGCAGACTTGAAAAGAGTTCGTCGTCGACTTCACCAGTGCTGCAAAGAACAAGCTCAAAACGATGGAAAAGACATACAGATGACAAAATCGTTTTCCGCCTCGCTGTGGACCGACGCTAGCTCAGCGCCGTGAGTTCTGCACCAGATTTCCGCCATGAGACAGTTCTTCTCACGTCGAGCCTAAAATTATTTTACAATACACACGGACAGGCAAACAGACGATCCAACAGAAGCCATTGTAGAGCTGCCAACCGTCTTCGCACGGCGTCGAAGCCACCACTTTTTGTTGTTGACAGACGGCTCCATGCCTAGAAGCCATGATGCTCTTTCCTATAAGAAATGAACTTTTCGTCCGAATAAGCTTGTCGAATTTCGCTTCGACGTCCAGTCACCAGAACTTCTGCTCGATCCAGACAGTCGCCTTCCCAGATGGCCGACAGACTCTTCTTGCTATTGAACCAAACAGTACGCCCGGCTTCCTCGCAGAGATCTGAAGAATTAGAAAAAAAGAATGGAAAGCATACTTCCTAGAAATTGTCGGGTATCCGTGTTCTCAATTAAAGCCAGAACTCCATCGTCCTGTCGACAAACTTCTTCAGCTTCTTCGAAGTCAACTTGATCGTTCAAACAACGGTAGCAGTTCTCGCCATGGCTTGTCCAAGAATCGGGACATGCGTCGGTGATCAGAATTTCTAGAGAGAAAAACAGAAAAAACAGTGAAACCATTGAGATCGGTCTACAACGGTCTTCAGAAATGCGTTCAGACGTGCTTTCTCAGTCTTCCGATTTCATTGGTCTCTAAAATGTGAGAGCTCAGACGCGCAATTGCTTTTTCACACACCGAACAGCAATAACCTTGCTGCCCGACGTGCACATATTTCCTTTGAAGTTGAGTGCCCGTGTCGTTGTAATCTGTGTATGTGCTACAAAACTCTTGAGAAAACGTGTTGTGCTGTTTTGTGACTAGAAGCTGATTGAGACGTTGATAAATTCATTACACTGCATCACTCGATAAAAAGGCGAATACAGATTGGTTACTTGTAAGAACCGACATGCCAAGCCGCTGTCAAATGATTATTACCATCTACGCTTGTCCTATCTTCGTTGGCGTGCCATGCTTCGTTGCGGGACACTTAAAAACGACTAAAACGGCCAACATCATTTCTTGAAGCAAAGAACGAACGAGAAGCGAGCGCATAGACTGTTTCTGGACGACTAAAAACGGCCTCAAGAACTGTCTGTTGGTCACTTTCAGATAGGGTCTTCAGTTCCTCGTTGTTCGCCGCCACCTTTGAGCGCTCTTCAGCCAGAAAGGCTTTAATTGAGTCACGCTCATTAAAGCTTCTGCCATTTTGCCTAAGAAAAATTCTTCAGAACATTTGAGTTACCGCAGTGAGTCGCCACGCCTTTTAAGATCCCTCCAAATTCGACGTGCGACGACGTCCACATAAGAGCGTGGCGTGCAGCAATGTGGTTGCAGAGGCTCGTCCGGGTCATTCATAAGACGTCCATTTTTAACGCGGCTAATAATTGTAAAGAAAGTCTGGCAGACTTAAAAAGAGTCCTACATGAATGCTTGCAGTGGCGCTGGGGCATTATTATAGCGCAGACGAACACGAACTGTACTGCAACCTCGACATCTGAAACAATCCTTACTATCTATAAGTCGCTACGTGCGTCTGTCACGACCGGCTGTTTTCAAGGTTTCCGTCGGCGATCCGAGAAATTGACAGTCCCTAGGGGGTTCTCGGGGTCGAAAAATCATTTCCCGCAAAGAAAAAGCCATGGTTAAGAGGTGAAAACAAGAAAATAAGCGAAAAGATTGGAGGTCGACCCAAGATGTTTACTAAATTTACTTTTGCGGGTGCACATTTGGTGCGCGCATCGAGAATGCGCAGCGCAACGAGGAGTTGAGCGGAAGCGCTGAAGGAGCAGTATTCTATGCTGCTTCGGGGGGGGGGCGAGGGAAGAAGGGAGAAGTTCGCCTATCGGGCTGAAACTATGCCGCTTTTGCGCTCCAGCGGAGCGAAGCGACGCTGGTACTTAGAAAAAGAGCAAAGCGAACTCGTATGCAACTTTTGACTTCCGTCGCAACGCCCATTGAAAGACACAGCCAGGATGCTTTCGACTGTGCGTCTCCAGCAGCAGGAGGGTTGGACTCTTAAAGAACACGTTTGGACAAAAAATACTGAAAACGCACATTGCACGCCGGCACAAAATTTGCGAGACCAACGTCGTTGCTTGTCGACGGGACTGACGGTAAAGAACTTTGGTTCGACAGATACTTTCGCTTGACAATCGCTTGGTAGACGCGTTTCAGGTCCGCGTAAGACTCGAATTTTTGACGGAATTCTTCGAGTTCGCCCGCCGAAAGATTTGCTTCGGCGACGATCGTGGGAATGTTGTTCAACAGCGCACCGTAAAATGCTTCGACCTCGAAATTGAAATTTTCTTTTCTGAATAAAAAGTTAAACAATCCGGCAAAATAACGCACAGCCTCTGGGCGCACTCTTTTGCAAAATGTAAGCGTAGCCGTCGAGTGAGCCCTTCGGAAAAGAGAATTGGCTCACAGAAGTGGTCATTGTCGACATTACCAATCAGTTGGTTGAGTCCTGAGAGCTTTCTAAGAAAACTAGTAATAAAAAATATGAAATTGCAAACATTTTTGGCGCAGCCTTTTTCGTGCGCGTACGATGCTTAACGCGTTGGCACCCAGAGCAGCTGAAACATGTTCGATCTTCTTTTTGCATATTTATTATACATGTAATTTGGCCCGTCGTGGCGTCGATTCCAGTGGAACACCCTCGGCGGATCCTGTTGGCTCCGTGTTTCGAGTACCGTATACTTGTTCTTGATACAAAATCGAAATTGAAATTTCCCCCGACCTGTTGATGCTTTAGCCAACAAAAATCAGCGCCTTCAGGACGACGTCCAATAACTTCTAACATCGGCTTCTTGAAGAACTCGTCGTCGATGAAACGTTCAGCGTCTTCAATGCGGGCCTTCTTTCTTAGTGGGTGGAGAGGCTCTTCTCCTCTGCGTCGTCGTTCTTCCGAGATGATGTCTCCTTAAATTGAAAGAAGAGCTATCTCAATCGTTTGGCTCACCAACTCCTTTCTTAAACTTCGATGCACCACCTGAAAAGACTCGCGACAGCACTTCATCTGCGACTTTCTAAAAATGAGAAAGTCCGAAAATGTACAAACCTTGTCAAGTTCTAGCACTTCCTTGTTTCGGCCAACTTCGGCTTTCTTGGCTTTTAGGAAATCGTCGATTGAAAAGTTTGCTGTTTTTTGTCGGCTAAAACAATTCGAATGATTACGATGCTGTCCAACGAACGTGTGAAATTCCAGCTCTTGTCGGATTGGCAGACACAGTCGTTGGACGAGAATTTCAAGATATAAAAGTGGCTCGCAGAAATGCCGTACGCCTCGAGGACACTCCGGGTCATCAAGCAAGCGACCATTAGCCACACGTCTAAAAGGTCTCATTTTCCCATTGAATGTTCATAAGAAGCCAAGCCAATTACATTGAAGGTCTCCGTCCGACGACTAGTGTGCCAAAATCGCTTTTAAGTTTTGAGCATGCACCGCAACTGCAAGTAGAAAAATAGCTGCCCTTTCAAAAATTTCTCACGTATAACAAATGCCGTCTCGTTTTCCAATTTGATGCCATCGATAAACTTGCTCGGGATTGTTTTTACGTCGAGTCTCAAGAACTGTTAAGCAGCCCTGCTTGAAACTGCTATTTTGGACAAAAGTCGAAAACCATGGATTTTGTCGGTCGTAGAATGGCGGGTCCGAAGTCCAACATTGGCCTTGGTTGACTTCTAGCAGTCTGTCGCTTGAGTTTATCTTTTCGATTCTTTTCCAATTCGATCATGCGTCGTTCCAAGAGTTGAGCATCCGTTAAATGCGTCTGAAGGCTATCTCTTTCTTCCTGAACAAGACGATTGTTTCAAGTCATCTAACTGCACATTTGAAAGAGTCTTGACATCCTGTGCTTCCATTGTCGTAGCGATGAAGGCCGTTATGAATTCCGATAATTCAAAGTTTCTGGAATGTTGTCTAAAAGTAATCAAACATCTTGTTTGTTCTACTTCATAACGAACTTTGAACGCACAGCATCATGGACTAATTTTAGCCACAAACGTCGCTTGAGGATGTCCGCAAAGACGAGCGGCTCGCAAATGTGGCCATCATCGGGATTTCCGATCATTATTCCGTTTTCAACAGTTCTAAAAGAATCTTGTGCCGTATTTGGAGTTCAACTCACATTTTCGCGTACACATCCTCGCTGATTTTTCTACAAGCGCTACATCTAAAGCAGAGTTGCTAATGGCCAGGCAATTTCGAACCTGAATTTCTTGCGATTTATCGTCTTGGCCGCGTCCCATTGCCACCAATGGTAACAGAGATTAAAATCGTTTCCACAGCGTGTCTCGAGAACTTGGGCTCCCTAAATAATGGCAAGAAACTCTTGAGACAGGAAACATACGTTTGTTGTTCGAACAAACGAAAAGGGAATTGACAACGTTGTCATGAAGTCCACGATGTTACGTTTCAGATCTCAAACTTATGGGCTTCGTGCGAAGTGCTAAAATGCCATGTTCCGGTTATGTGCTAATCGGAACATGGAATAATATGTTCATGCAGAAGTTAAACCATTGGCACACTTTTTGTGAGGCACTGATGCTCTGATTGTGAGAAGTGACTTCACGCCATCTCGCTTCATGTTGTGGTAGCTTACTGACTGATAAAGAAGCTTACCTTAACAGAGGGATCAAAGCAATCCCCTTCCCAAAAATCACATTTTTCGTTTTGCTTTTCGTACAGAAAACTGCTGAGAAAGAAAGTCAGCTACTAATAACTTCGTTCAAGATGTGGAAAACAAGCAGTTTATTGTACTAATAGTTAGGCGTGATGAAGCAATTAAGGCGCACGACGTTTACAGACACCGTGAAGCTGAAAACTCTTTCAAACTTAGCTAATTTACACGTTCGCTGCATGGATTTGTTGTCCATTTCAAAGGTGACTTTCCCAGAGTTCCACGACAAACGCAGGTTAAAGTGTTCTGCCAGAAATTTTATGCTTCAATTTGCCCACCGAGAAGGTAGTGTTCGGCGGTGTGTCGAGCCAGTTTTCGTATTTTAACTCCGATCCATCGAACCATCTGAATTTTGTGGACGATAGTTGATAGAGGCCAATCCAAATTGGTGAATCATTCCCAGCTGAAAATCACAAAAAGTACTTTTTAGATTTTTGCCAACCAAGATGATCAATGTAGGTTGCCTCCTTGGGAAATGAAATACTAGCGAGCGTGGCGTTTAACTTTTCGCAAAGTTTTTCGAGCGTCATGAAGTCGCCCTCTTCAGTCTGTAAACAAATTACGGCTTTGCAAAAAACATTGCTGCGGACAACATGATAGCAGCTGTTGAAATAATGCTTCCACTTCGATGGGCACGGCAGGGGACTTGAAGACACTGCACTGTAGACATAGTAGCTTATCCCAACAAGTATCACACATAAGATCAGAATTATGAAATTTCTAATCAGGCGCCGGTTTCGTTGCAAAATCCACCTAGCCGATGAAGCACGTGAAGCGGCACCTAAACAAAATCTGTAAATAGAAAAAGCCTTTCCTTCGTTTCTGTATTCCATTGTGCTATGGAGCAAGTCGTTTGTAGATGGCCGGTCACTTGAGTTTTTGCTTGTCATTTGCAAGATCAAATTCTTCACGGTCGAACTCGAGTCACCGTTCAAATAATCTTTTCCAAAGTGGTCGGGAAAGCATTCATCCGTTTTAAACGCATTGACGCATTGTTTGAGATCACTTCTGTCGTCTATAGATGCATAAAGCTCCAATACGACAAGACCCAAACTGAAATGCCAAGGTGCTTGAATTGTAATAATTTTGCGTCATATACTGCTCAAATTAAAATATTAATTGAACCTGTAAATATCGGATTTTTGGTTGTAGCCTCCTTCCCGCAAAGCTTCGGGAGCAAGATAAAATGGTGTACCGACGCCTGCCGTGGCATCTTCTCGACATCTCGTCAGTAGTCCGAAATCAGCAAGTTTTGCAACCCCATCAGAGAGCAAAATATTTGCCTAAAAGTTTTAAATGCCTAAGATATTAAAATGGAGACCGGTTTAATGTCGCGATGCAACAGGTTTTTTGAATGTAAAAACACAAGCGCATTGAGAACGTCCGATACGATTGGCCAGATTCGCTTCGGTTTCCTCGCAAATTCCTTTTGCTCCAGTTTTGATTGCAAACTCCCATTATTGCAAAATTCCATTTGTATTATGAGCCATGTTTGGCCGTCTGAAATTTACAGTGATTGAATTGAATTCCGATAAAAGACCGGTCTTTTGTGTCCAGGAAGTTCGATACTCAACAATATTTTCGTGCTTTTCCAAATGGGAATAATATTCCACCTCCTGAATGGCAAGATCCGCTCGGTCGGGAGTAATTCGAACGAATTTTAAAGCGTATTCATGCCCTTTCTCCAGCTTGTGTCTAAAATTACGAAATCGGTGGGCCCATTTTGTGATTCTTTTAAAGACAAAAGCAAACTTTCAAACAATGGGATAAATTTGATGCGAATTTATTCGAATTTAAATGCCAGTCTTTTAATGCTATACCGGTAGTGAGTTCTTACTTGTATAAAATTACTGTTCCGAATGTTCCGCTGCCCAGCTGTGCCACGAATTCAAAGTTTTGGTTTTCCAACGTCGATGGTGGTTCAATCCTTGATGCGCCTGCAAAGTTAGAAAAAAAATAAGAGACAAACCTGTTGTCGTCGAGGTCATTGGTGGCTGAGGCCTTTTGCTCCTCAAAAAGCGCTAGGGTAGGGCGGAGCGACTGGGAAGAGACAATGAAGACGGCTGCTTGACAAGGGTCAGCAAGCCTCCTCTCTTATCTCGCATGACCACGACTCTCATTGTCAGTCAGCACAAGAAGGCGTGTTTCGCAATCGAAATCGGGCTAGGTGGACAAATGGGGACAGCGAGCCAAGAGACTTTTCAGCTTTAGCATGTGCTCATGGCGGAGCGAAAGTTACCGTTTCTTGCTCTTACATCTTCGACCTTTAGAGCTTTGGAGGGTATTCTATCACTCGTTTTACCGTTTTTCTGCATTTTTCAGATCTCTTGAGAAAACGTGTTTTGCTATTTTGTGACGCGGCGGGGAAGCTGGGACGTTGGTAAAATTCATTGCATTGCCTTATTTAATAAAAACGGAAAAATAAACCATTAGATAAGTTGCAAAAACGGACAATTATAAAGAGTAAGTCAAATGGCACTTAGTCGTCTATGCTTGTCCCTTCTTCGCTTCATTGAAAAGTCGATGAAAGAAGGTCCTAAACCCCTGGACAGATTCAACTTGACAAACAAGCAAACAAGCAAACAAGCAAACAAACGGACACCAAACTTTTTGTACACATAAAACCTGCTGTAACTTTCTCTCCACTTGGCCGATTTCTCTAAATTTTGGATATGTTGTAGAGCTCGGCGAATGCTTTCTGTTCGTCGTCGCGAGTGACCTTCTCCCCCCATTCATTTCTTTCACAAGAAATAAACTCTAAAATCTTGCTTGTATCCATTAGGTTTTATTCCCATTTCATAAAGGAAGCCAGAAGTAATCATATGAACAATCGGCTCTTATTAGGCGTTCACAAGGACCCCTATCTCGGTCGTCGTCCTGTATTTTTTCGGTTGACATTTGATTGTCACTGAAAAATGTTGAATTGGGAAAAAGTAAAAAAACGAACGAAAAGCAAATGTGTAAGCTTCACGGCGACGGTTAAACACAGCATTGAGAACGATTTGCTTGTCTTCAGTGGAAAGAGCTTTGAATTCTTCGTTGTTTGCCTCGACCTTGCACCGTTCTTCGGCCAGAAAAGCCTTTACGGACTCCTGATTGTTGAAGCTTTTGCCTTGAGACTTTCTGAAGTTGTTCATCGATTGCTTGAAGGATATAACCGAAGAGAGCGCCCAAGCTTTCGAATGTTGCCCCATATTCGGCTGGCGACTACGTCCACATAACGACGCGGCGTGCAGTAGTGCGGCTGAAGTGGCTCATCGGGGTCACTGACAAGGCGTCCGTTCTTGACACGACTGAAGAGAAGGACTGGTCAATCGATTGTCTTAAATATACATACACTGACGCTTTTGTCGGCATCGGGGCATTCTGCGTCTGCAAACGAGCTGCAGCGCGGGTACAATCACGGCATCTGAATCGGCTACTCAAAGGAAAGGAGGAAGAAAAGAATACATGAAGGTGCTTTTGCAGCTTGGTGCCGGTGCCCATTGAAAAACGCACCCAGGATGCTTACGACTCGGCGTTTCTAGTAGGCGAAGGCTCGCACTCTATGATCCCCTCTTCACAGCAAAACATTGGAAACGAACAAAATTCGAAGAGACGAATTTTGCCTCGCCAAAGTCCGGAGGAGAAGTTGGAGCTACCGGTAAAACACTTCGCTTCCACAAATGACGCATTGCATAAATGGAACGTTGAATTCCTTCCAGGCCTGCGCGAGCTTGGAACGTGTGCCGAAATTCTTGGCATTCAGTCGCGGCGAGGGTTTCCGTTGGGATGAGCTTAGTGATGTTGTGCATCAACGCTCTATAGAATGCTTCCACATCGAAATTCACATTTACTGCTCTGAAAAGCGAATGCAGGGGCTCAAAAAAAGAAACACAAACTGTCTTCGAGTGCACTCTTTGACAAAATGTATGCGTAACCGTTGTGCTAGCTTGTCGAGATAGCGAGAGGGCTCGCAAAGATGACCGTAGTCAACATTTCCCGTTAGACGATTGCATTCTGATAGCTTTCTAACAATAAGCAGAAATCATTTGTGCAAAAAATAGTCGTAATTCTCACATCGTAGGCTCAGGTTCTTTCAAATGCCTCTTTTTCATTTCTGATTGGCATCGTGTACACCTGCAGATATGCAAGCTTCTATGTTCACCTACAAATAAGTAGATCCGCCAGAACGTGGTTGCCAATAAAACACAAAACGAGAGTCCTGCTGACTTCTTGTTTCAAGTACCGTATACTTGCCCTCGAATTGGATCCGGAATGATTAGTTGACTGAAAAGAAGGTTTACCTGTTGATTGGGTAGAAAACAGAAATTGGCTCCTTCGGGACTTCGACCTCTTACTTCTGGTATTGGCCGCTTAAAAAATTCGTCGTCGAGAAGCTTCGCAGCGCTTTCTGGGTCTTCAATGCGGACCTTCTTTCTTCTCGGCTGATTGTGAGAAGTTTCTTCCTCTTGACGAAGTCGCTCGTTAGATAAAATAAATCCTTGGCACGTATATTATTTTCTCTTTTGAATCTTTTGCTCACCAACACGATTCATGAATTTCTTTGCTCCACCGGAAAAGACCCGAGCCACAACTTCCGCGGAGTCGGTCTGAAACGTAGAACTGCCCAAAGAATCCCCAAACTTCGCCAAGTGCGCGCACTTCTGCGTTGTTGAGAACGTCGGATTTTTTAGCTTCCAGAAATTCGTCAATCGGAAGGTTTCTATTTTGGCGTCTACATTGTTTCAATGAAATAGTGCTTCCAAACGAACATGAGATGCTCTAACTCTTGGCGTATCGGCAAACATAGTCGCCTAACAAGAACGTCCGAATACAACTTCGGAGCACAAAAGTGTGGCACTCCATTGGGGCATTCAGGATCGTCAATAAGGCGACCGTCGGCGACTCGCCTAAATAAACGTTTAATTTTCTAGCATATGGCAATTGATGTGAGATCACTGACACTGAAGGTATCCGATGAGGTTCTCCGCTGTCATGCTTCGCCATTACGCAGAAGACACAACTACAAAATCACTAAAGATAAGCTGTCACCCTTACGTATAGCGACGGCCCTCTTGTGATCCCTCGGGTTGCCATCTATGAACACGATCCGGATTGCTTCGACTTCGCGTCTCCAGTACTGTTAGCGCACCCTAAAGCGTATTGCACTGCGCGATTGTCAAAGAAACCGTGAAAGTCGCCGGTCTAATTATGGCCGGCCCAAAGTCCAAAGGTAAAGTTGCTTTCAGCGCACTTTCTGCGGCTTTTCGCTTGAGATACTGCTTTTGGCAGATTTGACGTTGTATTACGCGCTGTTTCAACAGACGAGTGTTCGTCAACAATTTTTCCACGCTGTCTCTGTCGTCCTACATAAGCGGAAGTTACATAAACAGCACTGCATCCTGTACCTTCGGGAGCGATTTCACTTCGTCCTGTTTCATAATATTAGCAGCTGACTGTTCGAGAAATTCACATAAGTCGAAATTTTCGGAATTTGAATTTTGCCTGTAAAAATACTCCTTTTTATCTTCGTAATTAAAGTAAGGAACCTCATTTCAGTTGCGTCGCGTACCAAATGCAGCCACAAACGTCGTTTAAGAACTTCGACAAATATCAGCGGCGTACAAACGTGGCCTTCGTCCGGGTTTCCGATCAGCACACCATTTTCAACAACCCTGCCATTTTAAATACAAGGTAATCACAAAGTTTAAACATTTTACTCACACTTTTGGGTAGAGCGTCTTTATAATTTTAATGCAGGCGCAGCATCTGAGAACAAAGTTTTGACCATTCGATAAGAGCTTTATATCTTACTGGTAGTATTTTCGATCCACGGTCTTGGTTGTTCGGCACAGCCACCATTGGTAACAAAGACTCGGATCGTCTGCGCGTCGAGTCTCAAGCACAAGAGCTTTCTATTTAGAAATGTTATAAGTGTCAAGGTATTCTTTACAATAACAACGAACCTGCGAATTGCGAACGAATGAAAAGGGCGTCGACATGATCTCCTCGTGTCAAGACTTGTGCAGGGTCGTTTAGATATGTGCTCAGAGGGCACTGACCTCGACCGGGGTGCTAATAATAAAGCGCAAGTTCAAATTTACACATCGAGGTGACAGCAAGACAATGCCCGAACTTGAATATTTGCTCAGCGCCGGAGTTTGTGGTGATGAACAGAACACAGCCAGTTTGAACACGGCGCAATGACGTTATCAACGAACTTCACTTGCCAATATTTTCGATTGCTGACAAAAGCATCGATGTGGCATTAAATTCACGATGATTTTTCTGACACAAATTGCGAACGAAAGAAAAGGGATTTTCTGCTTTGCTTTGCTTTGGACTTTCAATTAGCTGTATTTCCGATTTAAACATGGTCGAATTTGCCGACTCATGCTTCTCGTTTCATTCATGTAAACCGCTAAGGCACTGCCAGTGTGTGCCCGCATGCATCTAGGACTCAGTCCTAATAGCGCTATTCGTGTCGTGGGGCCCTTCATATTTGAGTTTTTATTTGTTTCTTTAAGGGAAAAGCTTAAATTAATTTTTGTCTACAGTAGATTTAAAAACAAGCTACGTGGCGAGATGCAACACATAAGCAACACATAGCAATCTTAACGCTGACTGTCACCGATTTTTCGACGGTCGTCTTACATCTTTCGAGAGAAAATGGTTTGACACTAAAAAGGCGCTTTTTGACCAGAACATAAAAAGAACAAAGATAAAGACTAACGAATAGAGTTTGTGTAGACGCCATAGCTTCGCTTAAAAACGGAATTCAAAACTGCTTGCTTATCGCCGTCAGGAAGGGCCTTAAAGTCCTCATTAGTTTCCTCAACCTTCAATCGTTCTTCAGCCAGAAAGGCTTGCATAGAATCGCGAGTGGCGAAGCTGTCGCCTCGAGATTGCCTACAAAGTTTTTTTCGTGAACATTTTGAAGAACGCAACCAAAGTGATCGACCATGCCTTCGAACGTTGCACCAAATTCGATGGGCAACCACGTCCACATAAAGACGCGGCGAGCAACAGTGCGGGTTGCGTGGCTCGTCTGGATCATTAAGAAGACGTCCGTTCTTGAGGTAGCTAAAATGAAGCTATTTTTAAGTTAAACAATGTTTTATTGTATGTACAAAGCTTTCTTACAATAAAAGAGGAAATAAAGAAAAATACTTACATCGAGGCTTTCGTTGGCACTGGGCGATTGAGCTTCCGAAAAGAATATTGCGCGCGGCAACAGTCCAGACAACTAAAAATACAGTTTCAAGAAAAAGTAGAAAAGCAAACAAGAAGATATTTTTTGACTTTGGTGAAGGCCCCCATAGAAAAGCGCGACCGGGATGCTTTTCACTCTTCGTTTCAATAATACGGACTCCTGGTCTCTAAAATTGATCTTTAAGGCCAAAAACTTTGAAAAACAAACAATGTTTGAAGGCACGAATTTCGCTTCTCCAAAATTGTTTTTCGACGATTTTGACCGAGAAGCCGGCGTTAACACAAGTTGTCGCCTCCAATCAGAACGCATTGAATAAATTAATTGCTGAATCCGTTCCAGATCGGCGAACGACTCGAAGGTCCGACGAAATTCTTCGTATTCGGACTCGGACAGGTTTGCCCCTACGATGATGCTTTTAAGGTTTTTCAAAAGCGCTCCGTAGAATGCCGGCACATCGAAATTCGCCTTGGCAATTCTGAAAAGCGCACGTGAGCATAATATGAGGACGAACTGTCTTCGGGCGCACTCCTTGACAAAATGTAAACGCAGTCGTTGCGCTAGTTTCTCGATATAGCGAATCGGCTCGCAAAGATGACCATGATCAACATCTCCCACCAGACGATTAGGTCCTGATAGTTTTCTAAGCAGACATGGAATCTCGAAAGAAGTGGCGTTAATTCTCACATTGTAGGTTCGGATTCTCGCAAACCCCTCTTTTTCTTTTCCGATTGACATCGTATGCACCTGCAATGCATAGGCTTCAACATTCACCTACCTGTAATTTGACCCGTTATGCCGTTGTTGCCAATAGAAAACCCGTCGAGGATCTCGTTGACTCCGAGTTTCAAGCACAGTATACACGTTCTCGAAACACTCAATAGTCATTCACACCTATCAAGATTACCAAACGAGATGGCACAAAACAGAAGTTCGCTCCATCGGGACGTTGCCCTGTCACTTCGATCATAGGTTTTTTGAAAAACTCGTCTTCGTCATCGTCGTCTTGTGATAAATCAATGACTTCGTCAGTGACAATTTCAACGCGCGCCTTTTTTCTCATCGGCTGAATTGCATTTTCTGCTTCATTACGACATCGTTCGCCATCCGACAAAATCGTTTTTTCATGCAAAATGACTTCTTAATGCACACTTTGCTTGCTTGAAAGTTTACCCACCGGCTCGTCTCCTGAATTTTCGAAGTTCTTCTGAAAAGACCCGGGCGACGATTGTCTCCGCGTCTCTCTGGAACATTAAAAGAAGAAAAATACGCAAACTTGGCTCAGTTCTCGGACTTCCGCATTGTTGAGAACGTCAGATTTTTTCGTTTCCAGAAATTTGTCTATCAAGAAGTTTTCCTTCTCGCGTCTAAAAACGCGCTTAATATGGTTTTGCAAAAATACAAACAAGAGATGTTCCAGCTCCTGTCGGATCGGCAAAGACAGACGCTTAACGAGAACGTCCAAATACAACGGCGGAACACAAGAATGCGGCACTCCACGAGGACATTCCGGGTCTTCCATGAGTCGTCCACCTGTCACTAGCCTAAATACGCAAAAAATTTAGAATATATTCATTAAAAGTTGATATAATTCAAAATTGCACGTGCAGTTTTGGAATCTGATGACGTGCGCCGGTTGTATCTTTATTCCTCGAGATGCAGGAGACACATCTGCAAGAATAATGAAGAAATACTGCAAGTTAACATACTCAAAGCGACGCTTTTCGTGTTGTTCTTCCCGATACCATCGATAAACTCGATCGGGATTCTGTTGACTTCGCGTCTCCAATATTGTTAGAGCACCCTGTACGACATTTACACTAAGTTGCTAGCGAAAGAGATGAACCGTAGAAGTAACGGGTCGAATAACAGCCGGTCCGAAGTCCGTGGAAGACGTTGTTGTCAGATTGTTTCGTGCAGTTTCACGCTCAATCCTCTTGCGGTTTATTATCACTTGATTTTGTTGTCGTTGGATAACACGCTGCTTTAGGAGTTTAGTGTTCTCGAGCAGCGCTTGCACGCTGCCTTTGTCGTCCTTCGCAACAGGCAGAGGTCTTCATCACGAAAACGTTACCGTACCTTTGGAAGCGATTTGACATCATCTCTTTGCATGATATTGGAAGTTGATTGCTTGAGAAATGCGTCTAAGTCGAAGTTTTCCGTCTTTTCCCTGTAAACATTCGTTCATTATCTTCACTGCAAAACCTCATTGCCGCTGCGTCGCGAACCAGCTGAACCCACAAGCGTTGTTTGAGGACGTCTACAAAGACCAATGGAGTACAAATGTGACCGTCATCTGGATTTCCGATCACTTTCCCATTTTCGATAATACTGAAAGAAACGCAAAACAATCACAGAGTTGAAAACAAAACGTACACTTTCGCACTGCGGGTTGAGTTAATTTTTACGCAAGCACCGCATCTGAAACAGGTTTTGACAGTTTGACGAGTAAACCTGAAATGCTGTCGTTGGACGGTATTGGATGTGCTCCCTCGCCGCCAATGATAACACAGACTCGGATCATCTGCACGTCGTGTTTCGAGAATTAACGTCGTCTATAAATGGTTTATGACAAAACAGATTATTTCGAAGAAAAAACAAACAAACCCGAGAATGGCGAACAAATGCAAAGGGCGTCGGCATAGTCTTGTCGAGGCAAGTCCGCTTAGGCGCTCAGAATGCGGAGCTTCAAACGAAGCGCGAACAAAGGGAAAACTCATATTAGCACTTCAAGATACTTGATGTTAGCACCGGCACTAGTGCAAAATTATGCGTATCTCTCTGACTCACTCGTGTGTACCAAAGACAAATGCACAATCGCATGTCGACCCGCTTGTTTCTTATTAATTGTAAGTCAAGTGTTTTCATCACTAGAGTTTCTGTGTCACGCACCAACGTTATCGACTCCCCTTCCTTTCACCCACCGACATTTTCAGTTGTTGACGAGTGCTTTGTCGATGTGGCAAGAAGATTCTCGCTTTCCCTTTTTTCTCAAAAAATAAAAGCTTCAGAAATGCGCTTTCTTCGGCGTCGTCCTGATGCTTTTCTCTATCGGCATGACAGTTGCGCCGGTGGAGGCGTGGCCGTGCACGCCAGGCTCATGCAAACCGCCGAGAGTTTGCGAATGTGAGTACGGGTGCATCTGCGTTCTTCCATATCCCCATCGTCGTCGCCGAGAGCTGTCACCCACTCACGACGACTAACAATACCCGAAAATAAACCCGTTACTATCGCATGAGTGGGTTTCGGTGATGTTACGAAGGAGAGATGAATGCGAAACATCTGTCGTACGGAAAGCGATAAAGACCATTTCGGTCACGCGGGCATTGTCACATCGGCTCTTTTTCTCGCTCAATGTGACATTCGAATTGCGAATCGATGCATCTCCGAATTGCCCTGACTCGTGCTCGCCAGCACTGCAGCGAGGATGGTCCGGCGGTCGGCCGTCGGGGGGGGGGGGGGGTAGGTCAAATTTTGATCTACCAACATAGGTCAAATTTTGACCTACCCCGGATGATTTTTCGC
>JAQIXL010000100.1:0-56023 GCA_034700245.1 Poikilolaimus oxycercus
CGTTTTTTTCTAGGGAGGAGAGGGGGGACTGGGGGGGCGAAGCCCCCCCAGCCAGCCGGGACCCCGCCGGAGGCGGGGGCACGGCTGGTCTCTTGATAACCTTATACGTTAATGTGATTGATTTTCGCGTTTCCCTCGGGTTCGGGTTCTTAAATCTTCGCTCTAATTTGCCATTTACGCTCGCTTCAGACTTTCTCTGGAACTTGCGACTTTCCAGTTCGCAGCTAACAGGCCCAAATGGAACACCCTGAGGGTATCACAGAGTTGAGTGGTTTGGAAGAACGTCATGTATTGCCCATTAGTGATTACTTTGAGAAAGTCTTAAATTGTTTTGTTTTTAATGCTTACGTACTCTCACATAAAGATATTATACCTTTGAAACGACGAAGCATCATCTATCACGAAGATGATTTCACGCGAAAGATTTGTTGGGGGATGGGCGGCGTCGGGGGATGGACCGCGGGCTTCCCCCGGGATCCCCTCGTCGGATCGTCTGTGGGGCCCGTGAGGGCCGCTGTCATCTTCCTCGCTGCTCTTCAAAACTGGGACCTATATTCACTGAATATGACTCCGACGAAAAATATTCGACTCATTATTTTTGTTCTCGTCGCTCTACCCATTACGGTCGATCTGAGAGATCTCGGAATTGGAAGATATCAAATGGCGCGAAATGTAAGGACTTTTTTCACACTTTTGTAGTTCTCGTTTCTTCGTTTCCCGTTGAATGAGCAGTGCCAACAAGTAAACCTGCTTGTCACCTCACGCCCGGGCGAACACGGATCTCCTGTCCTGTTTGTCTGACCGACTTCCTTTCGCCTTCTCTTTCGAATCGCATAAATAAGATGCGTGGGCGATAATTTCTTTGATGGGGCAGCATTCACGAAGACAGATCTCGAAAGTTATCGGCGGTGAAATGGGATGGACATGCGCGTTTTCGCTAGTCGGACCCGAGGATGGTGGTCAGTGTCTCTGACGGTGCGTGATTCCTGACACCTTCTCAGTCACTCTCTCCTTTCTCTCCCCGAGGGGGAAGAAGGGGGACTCTCTCTCTCTTTGTCGAACAACAAGAGACGGATGACCAGTCCCGCGCGTAGTGGGCCAAGGCGCGCAGAACCCGCTTTCATACAGGCACCTATTTGAAACAGCTGCAGAAGCTTCCTCCTTTTGCAGATTTTGACCGGTGAGAAGTACATGCGCGACCTGGATGCGATCGGCGCCCCGGAACGTGTCGGACGCCTCCGACTGCTCATTTCAGTCACGCGAGCAATGTAAGTGGAGCGTGTGCATAATTGGACTTTCTCTTTTGTGTCTTCTTTAGATCAAACCAAGCCACATTCTACGTCCACCATGTCCGACTTCGTTGGACCGATCCGGAATATTGGTTCGATGGCGCTCAGACGGACGCCGAGCGCGATAAACGCCTCTACGATGTGGTCTGCGATATCACTGACGAAGAGTCGAACAACGTAAGAGATCATTTGTCTTGTGGCGCCCGCCAGGATGGAGACAAAAACTTCCCTTTCTTGCAGACGAAAACCTTGATTGACCTGGAGGTGTCGGCCTTCTTCACCGGCTACGATGAACACTTCCGTCTTCCTAAGCATAGACGCTTTCGACTTGCTTGTGGAGTACGACCACGGAATGCCAAGAATATGGCTGCGGGCTGGACGTTCTCAAGAGTGGCGCATATCAAGACAAAGAGCACGATCGCGGCTTATCCTGGATTGAAGAAGACCGAAAAGTATCGCCTCGTTCCTCATCAACAAGCAAGAAGGAAGGAGCATTTGCCCGAAGACGCGACATCCACGAGTTTGCCTGCTGCGGCTCTTGAAGATGAGGCGTCGCCCAATGATGTGAGTGAGACGTCGACGAGAATGGCGGCCTTCGCTGAGGCTACTGTTCTTACGAAGACGTCGAAGGAAGTTCAAGGAAACGGCATTGATGATGAAGCGCGACAGTCAACGCCCGCAGAGAGTGTAGATGAATCGCAGATTCAAGAAACAGTTCCAGCTGAAGGCGAAAGCATGCCTTTCAACCAGTCGGAGCTTGTTCTTTATCCACACTCTGCAACTCTGCGACCAAGCCGAATTCTTGGCACTACGACAGTGACAGATAATCTACCTTCTTTATCAACTGTGAATGCACCTCCTTCTTCAGAAAACGATCGCAGGGCTCCCGAGTTCTTTGACTCTTCTGAGATTGCTCAGTCAATGTTGCTCTATCCACATCAGGACAGCCACGGCATGCCAATCGGTCCACCAAGAGGATCATTATCAAAAGAAGTTGCTGAAGAGACTAGACCGACTTCAAGTGATTCGAAAACAAACGATGAAGGAAGTGAGGAGACGCAAGGCCCACCCGGAGTCGTCCCCTCGGATTTATCGCTGACGCCGCCGACAATACAACCTCCAGAAGAAGACGAAACGACCACGCAAGCGTCTTTCATCCTCCTCAAGCCGGCGCCTCCAGGCTTTAGAGCGTCCTACAAGGAAGCTCGAGGAGCTCAAACACATCAAATAGCCACCGAAGCCGGACCTCCGGCCGCTCGTCCCCGACCAATTCCCTTGATTCCCGTTGACGAGGATATCAATCTCGATGAGCATCCAATGCCTGCTGAAATCAACGAGATGATGCCGCAACGAACAAAAGACGACTACGAGGCTCTTCCTTTGGCTCATATCGAATTGTTAGGCGGAGAAGAAGAGTTTGAGCCGCTTCCACCCATTGAAGTTCAACCACCAGCTCCTCCCGCCGACACAAACTACTTTTCGAAATTCCGAGTACGTGACTTGATTTAGATATCTCAGCAGTCTGTGAAAATGAACAAATAATTTCGGGTGCGCTTTAATGACTTTATTGTATGTCTCTATCTGCAACATATTGCCGTTAATAAAGAGCTGAAGCATTTTTTTCTCAAAGATTTATTTCTTCTAGTCAAGTGAACCAATATGAAAAGTTTGATCATCGACAGAGAGAGCAACAAGAAGTGAGAGTGTGTATGAGACAGAGTGCGTGTAATGGTAAAATCTGTGTCTTCTCGGTTCAACTGCTTTGTTCGAGCAAAATGAAACAACTGCGATCCCAAAAGACACAACAATAAAATGGCAGGTTTTAGAGCATTCTCATTTGTTCGCTGATTTCGAAGCACATGGCGTTCGTTCTAACGAATAATTATAAAAAGAAAAAAAAGTGAAGAAGGTCGCTGAGTAGATAGCACGGGGAAAGTAGTGTGGTTAGTGTTGGGTGCGCTCTATTGCATCGTTCGCTCGCGTTTGAGACTAGTCCTTCACAAAAAAACACGGATGGAGTATGGCTTCTTCCAGGGGTGCGAGCATAATTTTTCTTCTTCTTCTTGTACCTCTCAAGAAATAAGCTTGGTGCTGGTTATTGCTATACAAGCACAAAAAGTGCGCGCGCAAAGGTTACAGAGAGTGTCAAATCTGATACGTCTATTCACAGAGTTGCACAATATCACATTCTGAATAGGCTAGGCGCTAGGCGACCGATTCTAGACATCTGTCGGGACGGCAGTGCGATAATCTTGAAGCAATTGTTGGTCAGAGATGTAGGCTTCAGGTTGTGGCAGGGCGAAGTTGACCCTCTCAGGCACCGGGGTCGACGGACAATGCTCGATGTCGGCGATGATGCTCACGGAGAGGATGAACTTATCCCTGACGAAATTTGCCTTCAAAGTCCAGAACTCACTTTGGATCATATCTCTTGCAGAGGGCAATCAAAGACGGCTCTTTTCGATCTTCAACCAAATTGGCAACCGTGAAGTAGAAGAGAAGTTGCGTGGGCTGAAAATGCGTTGTCTCACTCACTTTTGCAAACCTGGGCCCTGTTCAAGTCTTCCCATCCCCTCTCCACGTATGTTCTTGCAATGTGAGGCGAATTGAGGCGGATATTCACGGAACCTCGACCATGATTGGCATAGCCGTCTCGGGCCACCTTCGACATGTACCACTGCGCGTTCACGTCTTCTCGCACCTGTGTTATCTCTAATAGAGATTGTGGAAATGTGTTACCTTCATGATGACATCCTTACAGAGAGTGTTGATGCGAGCAAAGGAACATCGCTCGATGTGTCGAGGCCAATCCGACTGTCGACAGCCTCGAGAGCAATAGTAGGTATAGCAGTGATGGCAGGAGACATAGGAAGCTCGAGCTGCTGCCAGTTCCCTTGTTCGATGGCAGTAAGAGCAGCGGACGAAGAGTCGTTCCGACTAAACACATAGCAAGAAGCGACAATGACAAACTTTGAGGAGATACTCTGCCCTCTCTGGCTGCTTGATGACTTGATCCATGAGCAAGTAGTTTTGTGTGTAAATGCCCGGGCCGTCTCGATTTCCCTCAAAGATGTTGTCCGCTTGCGGAAGGCTGAAACTTCACTTTTATTCGACGGCTTTGCAGTTGCTTACCTCGGATCGCTTGTCGAAGACGCCCGTGGTGGTGTCTGCTGGAAGATAGAGTCGAGCACCTCCTCGAGGGTCACACGGCCGCCATAGCGCTGTGTGGCGCCGTCTCCTTGAGACCGTTGACCAACAAAGGTATCGGCCACTTCGATCACGCGGGAATTTCTAATGCAAAACTCATTGAAATTCACTGACAACAGACCGATTGCCGGGATGGTTCCAGCCCTCGGGCACCTCGGAGACCGTGTAGCCGGGAAGGGCACGATGCGACGTTACTTCAACCGTCTGGGTCTGCGTTTGACGCATTGAGAGAGTCTATATATTCACGAGTTGTTTGAAGTTAACGAGCGTCTACCTCATGTGACAAAGACTTCCTCACAGCGGGAACTGGCGGCTCCTGCAAAAGTGGCATTTTGAACTACTGCTTTCGAGACTTTCACTTCTTTCCGATTAGGACTCTGCAGGCCATGCAGTGCTTTGACTTCATCTCCCATCTTGAAGAAACATCCGATGACGAGGAGGAGGGAAGTGGCGGCGGCGAAGCGGTGTGGGCAGAAAAGGGATCGGCACAAGAAAGGGAGGGAAAGGGTGCTGCTCGGCTAGCTTCCATAAATAAAAAGGGAAAATGCTGTGCACAAAGAGAGAGCAACAAACCACCCGAGCAGGAAAAGCATCCAGCGGTAGGTGAAATTGTTTTTTATTATAAAAATCGTCTTTATTCCAAAGTAAGTGAACGTCTTGCCACAGTCTCTCGTTATATATGTGTGTGGTGATTATTAGGCGAATAAGTTGAAAATGACGAAAAAGAAGATAGCATCCCGATATAAAAGGGAGAAAGGAAATGAAATAAGAGCCAGACAAACACAAAAAGAGAATCTCGAAGCGAGCCTACAACACAGAGAACGACACGACGACGGCGGGGGAACTTCAGAGACGCTGAAATAGCCGAGAAGAAATTTTAGCTTTAGGAAAAGAATCAGGAAAGGAACTAATCAGGCAGGCGGTAAATTAAAGATGAGTTAGAATTGTTCGCTTTCGTGCGTTTATTCACCAGCCTGATTAGTCCTCTCTTCAAGTGAAATAAGAAAACACAATATTGGGGGGAATGACGATCGTGCTGCTCTTACTAGCACAGTCGATGCCTTGCATTGAAGTCGTCCTCTTGCTCAAGGAGCTGCTCGAAGCGATCGAAGATGACACAAGACTACAGCGAGGGGCAGTTTGAAACACTTAGATGAGCAACATCAAGCACATTGCGCCGTTATGATACAAGGGGTGTGAAGAGAACCAAAACTATCGGTCAAGGGGGATGCGGCTCTGGCATTTGGGAGGAGCATGACAGGAAAGAGAGTAGCGAAGAGAAAAGGGTAGCATGCTTTAGCAAAGGGTAGAAGATAGAAGTCTAGGGAGAGGTAAGCACCCAGTTGAGGGATGCCTCAAAGTGCCAGGCCTACCGGCTTGGTGGCGGCGACGCTCAGCTGGTGGAGACTCGTACGACTTCTTCGCAGATCTTCGATCTCGTCCTTGTAACGATCGAACATCCCCGTTGGAATGGACACTCCTCCGACTGGCGAGAGTGAGGACGCCGTTGTGGTTGGCGGTGGTTGATATGAGGGATAGGCCGATGCGGAACGATACGACGGCTGTGCTGGCGGCAACGCCGAGGAATCGTAGCTCCATGGCTGTCCATAACGAGTGGCCGGTGATGGTTCATAGCGAGATGCTGATGAAGGCTCATAACGCGTTGCTGGCTCGTAACGTGTTGTTGTGCTCTCATAGCGGGTCGTCGAAGTGGCCTCACGATCCAGATCAGTTGCCTTGCCAGTCGGTCGGTTCTCGCGGTACCAGTCGGGCACATGAAGCTTCTCCACCGACTTTCGGAATCGCATCTCTTGTTCCGAGGGACGGGGCGAGTCGCCCATCACCTTCTGCAGCTGATTCTCTGGTGGCTCCGACTCCTCGCGCATTCTTAAGCAACATTGCCATAAGAAACGGCAAGGCAAACCTTCTGTCCATGAGGTAGTCAGCGCTTTTGGAGCGAGTATGCACTGTCTCCGGTGGAGCATCCACCGTGTCACGACGGCTGATCCTCTCGTAGTCGAGACCCGACTGAGAGCGTCGATGGACATCATCCAAGTTTGTTTCCTCGACCTAAGCATCATTGTTCCTTTCATCTCTGGAGCACCGACCCAGAAGCTCCCAACGAAAAGAAGAAATAAAAAAGCCATAAACCTTCAAGTTATTTGTCTTGTTAGTAAATTGCAAGGCGTAGCGACAGAGGTGCTAGGAGGGGGTCTGGTTAACTTTCTTCCAAAATTGAACAGAGGGTTAGAAACTGGACAAATTGAGGGAGAAGATAAAGGAGAGAGTAAAGAGAACAGGGAAAGCGACTTTTTGGGGAATTCACCTGACGGTGTGTGGAGGCGATTTCGCCAAGACCCGTGTCCACGTCCGTCTGTAAGTAGCTCGTGCTCCAGGTTCGTGCTCTCGAATAAAGATTCGGCTGGGAAAGTCGTTGACGATACTCGGCGTACTTCCTCTCGACTTCTTCCTTGAGCCGTTCGTACTCCTGGACAAGCGAAGACCTGGTTGTGGGAAGGAAAGAGAACACGGAGGGCGATGTGTGTTTTGGCTCTTCAACGGACAATTCGGACAGTTCGGGATTCGGAAGAGAATGGCAAGGCACAGTTTCGCTATCGAAGCTCGTTCGACTTTCTAACTCTTTGGCAAAAGCAGCTCTGATTCATTCAGCCAGTGAAGCAGCGAGGCGGAAACTTCAGAAAGCGACGTACCTGGCTGTATTGGCTTGGACCGACACGAGGGTAGGGAAGATCCTTATCGAGATCCTTCTTTGAAGAGAATTCGCCGTCATGGAACTTCTGGAGGAGCGGACCACGATACTCGGGCTTGTTTCGAACAATATCGTCTGTCGACTTGCGGAACCGTTCACCACCATAGTCTGCTGCAAGCCGGCAGTTCAACTATGGACATTGTCAGTGTCGAAAAACTCTACTAAAGCAGTCGCTTTCACCCTTTGACCACCATCTTGCTGCCTGCCTCTGCCAAGATTCCCACCACCACATGCAGGAAAAGGAGAAGAGAAGAGATGAAAGACGAAACGAGAAGCAGAAAAAGCAAGAGAAGTCTTCCAGGTCTCCAAAGAGAAGTTCAAAATTAAAAGCAAAGAGAAGAGCACACAGTAAATAGAACATTTCGGGTGGCGACACTCAGCTTTCCACGTCCGCCTGTTTTACAACACACACTCTTTCCTTGCATTGTGTTTGCATTGTGTGGGGGAATCTGGTGCAATATTCTTTATACAAAGGTCATTCGGGTAGGAGGAGGAAGGATGGAGTTCGCCTGTTCGTCACTCTCTGGGAGAAGTAAATAGTTCACTTCACGAACACATCAAAAACTCTCCGTGTACTGACTGCTATCGTTGTTGGAAAGGGGGACAGTGTCTCTAGGATGTGTGAGAAAGTAGAAGGAACTAGGAGTAAGGGAGAAGAGTATTCTGGGAGAACCTGAGGAGTCTTTCATCTGGGCACAGATATAGAAAGGATTCGAGGGGGCAGGAGATGGGGGCGCATTCTTGCTTTGCGCGCGGTTTTCGTGGTTAGCTGAGTGTCACAACACGAAACGCGTACACAAATTTGAAGGCAGAGGAAAAATAAGGCTGTCTAGAAAGAACGGAAGAACTACGGTCATTGCCGACGTTGTCGACGGGCTTCAGCCGATGAAGGGTTGAGACATTTAGTCGTCGAAAAGGGCTGTTAGCGAAAAGGAAAAGTAGAAGGTTCTAAGTCACGATAGGAGAAGCCTTGTTAGCGTGGGCAGTGCTAGGTACAAAGGGTGGATAAATGTTTCGTTCTGGAGAAGATTTTCCGAGTGGGAAAATAAAGGGCAGCTTAGAGCTTGGTTTTCTTGAGAACTTTGTTGATATCGAACATGTGGTAAAGACGGGCTATTGAATTACTAGATAAAGCCGCTAGAGGGTAATTCTCAAAGCCTTGCTAGTCTAAAATATGCTAAACAACCAGAAGTGTGATAGTACAGCCACCATTGGAGGCTGTGTTCGTTACATGGCAGTTTTATAATGCCATGAAAAAGTATGTTAGCGAATGTTGCCATATGCCAGGATGGAGGTCAGGGAAACATGGTAATAGCTGGAAGGAGGGAAAAGTGCTGAATGAACATGCAACCGGCGAGGGACACGCGGATTGAACTCTTTGCGAGGACACGAGGACAACACGATGGACAAATAGCGTTACTTGGTGAGGCGATAGGGAGAGGCGGAGAAAGGAGAGCAAAAAGGTTTGAAGGATCGTGCACAGAATGCGGAGAAGTAAGAGAGGTAGCAGCCGACGATGGTCGTATGGCGAGCGGCTAGAAGTTCTTAGTCGCTGAGCGTACCCGGGGTGCCGGACTCCGGGGCGCCGGTGATGAAGTCGCGGCGTGCCTTCTCCATCTTTGCACGGTAGCGCGACGAGCGACTGATAGCATCACTGGAAGGATAAAACTTTCTTTCAGAAATCATTCAGCTCACCGATCCCTGAAGTCTTCTCCCGTGCGCGTGTTGTAAAGGCGCTCCCTCGGTGGATCGTCGGTCAGTTCAAGAGGCGACGACGTAGAATAGTGATGAGGCGGGTATCGGATGTCGTCGTTCCACACATTACGGTCAACACGTTCGATCACCTAACCAAACTTCTTCCTCTCAACATCTTCCACTACCTGTCGCTCAATCTTCGTGGTTACTTCCGTGTTGAGGTTCTCACGCGAGAAGTACGGTTTGCGGGTGAGCTTCTCGAGGGTTTCACGCGACGTGAGAAGGTTCTTCTTACGATCGCGAGCCTCCTTGTCAGCCAACAGTCGGCGTTTCTCTTCGGCAAATCTGGAAAAGCTTTCCATTGCACAACGTCTCAATCAGCAAAAACCTTTCACGCTCTTCACGTTCACGGACGATGAGGTCGAGACGCTCGCGGCTTCTGTGATCGTCTTTACGACGTTGTGCTTCGCGCTCTGCAGCTTCTCGCCTCTCTCGTTCTCGTTGCTCGGCCATGCGGCGCTCCTTGTCCCTCAGCTCGGCGAGGGCGCGCTCTTCTTCAAGTCTGCAAAGTTCTCCGTTATGTTTTGCTTGCTTTCGATTCTGTTTGGCGGGATCCCTTTCTCAATTTGTGGGCAGTGAAAGCTTTTATGATAAGGCCTCGCATCGTGTGGTCGTCTACGGTGTTGCAAGAAAGAGAGGGAAAGTAAACAGTCTTCCCCGCCGCAAAGGTGACCAACATGATCAACAGCGGAATGTGGGTTCTAGTCACCACCCTTATGACGCACTAACTCACTACACTGAACGTAAACTCTGCCCTCAACACACACCTTTCACGATCACGCTTCTCGGTCTCACGACGTTCGATTTCCTTCAGCTCAGCGGTTCGCCGTTCAAGATCAGCCCGTTGACGCTCACGCTCCTGCTCGAGAAGACGCTCGTTGAGGCGCTCCTTGGCTGCCTGAAGTGGAATCATTAGAATGCTCAGAAAGAAGAAAGATCAAGAAGTGGGACACTTACTCGTTCGAGGGCGTTAATACGCTCACGTTCCTTGGCTTCCTCCAATTGACGCTGGCGTTCACGTTCGGCAGCCGCCCGTCGCTCAAGATCACGGCGTTCTCGTTCACGTTGTTCTTCAAGCTGACGTTCGCGCTCTTTCTTCTCATCTTCGAGCCTCTCGTGTTCTCGCGCCTCCTTCGCACGTCTTTGGGCATCGATCAGCTCCTTCTCTCGGCGTTCCTCTTCAAGGCGATCGCGTTCTCGTCGTTCAGCTTCTTGACGATCGAACTCGCGTCGCTCTTGCTCACGACGCAGGCGCTCGATTCTCTCGATTTCTTCCCTTTCCGCGAGTTTGCGTAGACGCTCTCTTTCCTCGGCCTGACGCTGAATGTCGGCTAGCAGCTCGGCGGCCCTAAGTTCTTCTTCTCTTCGTCGTGCTTCACGAGCGTCATCCTCGAGCCTTTCACGTTCACGGAGCTCGGCCTCTCGCCGCTGAGCTTCAATAAGCTCTCGTTCTCGGATCTCGATCTCACGGCGTTCCCTCTCGATCCTCTCGAGTTCTTCACGTTCACGAGCGAGGCGCTCCGCTTCTTCCCTCTCCTTCTCGCGGTCCCTCTTCTCTTGCTCGATGCGCTCCCTCTTGATTCGCTCGATTCTTTCAATCTCGAGGCGCTCCATTTCAAGACGCTCTCGCTCGATCCTCTCCCTTTCTTGTCGTTCCCACTCGATGCGCTCGCGCTCGAGACGTTCACGTTCCAGCCGCTCACGCTCTCGCTCAAGGCGCTCCCTCTCTCGTCGCTCCTCTTCAAGTCGCTCGGCCTCAAGGCGCTCGCGCTCAATCTGTCGTCGACGCTCGAGTTCCTTCTCCTCCAGTTCGCGACGCTCTTGTTCGAGTCTAAGAAAGAAGGGCTTAGTTGCGTAAGCTCAAGCAAAAACACAAAAAGAAAGCGGAAATTACCTGTCCCACTGGGCACGACGATCTCTCTCGAGGCGCTCTCGCTCTAGACGATCAGCTGTGATGCGGTCGACCTCGCGGCGTTCACGCTCAGCACGGACACCTTCCTTCTCGCGCTCCTTCCGCTCCCACTCGCGACGCAGCCGCTCGAGCTCCGTTCGCTCACGAAGTTCCCATTCGCGGCGCGCCTCGTCCTGTAACGTCGTCGAATCAATGCCACGTAAGGCTGCTTGGTATTCAAGAAAGAGGGCCATGCACAGACAAGGGCACGAACCTCTCGACGTCTGCGTTCTTCTTCATCGATGCGTCGACGATCTTGCTGCTCCTTGATACGACGCTCCTCTTCCTCGACGTTTCTCACGTATTTGACCGTGTAGTCAACGGTTCTCTCTTCACGAGTTCCATCAGGGTAGGTGACATAAGACCTGCAACGCGAGGGTTGCACAATCATAAACATCCCGATAACGATCAACATTTCTCGAAATGCCATTTCCGAAAGACCTTGAAAACAATCTTCAAGGCCTTTTGGAATCGATACAGTCACGCACCTTTCCCTTTCGATAGGCGAGGAACGTGATAGTGGCGGGGCGGCGGAAAGCGCTTCCGTGCTGCGCGTCACAAGCGTGCGAGTCATCACCTCAAACAACGCAGCTGAAGCCGCTATTCCGGTCCTCCAAACCTCTCGTCGGTAGTACTCCTCTTGTACGTCGCCGTTGATCGGGGCGATGGTGGTACCGGGCAAGCCGCGGTAGTCGAGCACAGTGACCGTCGACGCTGAAGGCGCGGCCGACGGAGCTCGATGCACGGGGATCTCGCGAACGGTGGAACGCGAGGGCGCGTGGTCCGAGAGGAGGTCCTCGCGCGACGAGCGGTAGCTCTGCAAGCGGGCCATACGCACAGTGAACGTCGAAGAATGGGAATCGAAGAAGCTGAGTAAAGAGGGCGACGACAATGGAAGAAGGCGCGACAAAGCGGGGGCACGTCTCCACTTCAAATCCCCTCGCCTCACCACCACACCACAGCCGCGCAGCGTCTCCGCCTCGCGCACAACGCGCACCGCCCCGATGTTGACGTACCGAGTTTTCGCCCTGTTCTCGAGGCGCATTTTTGACTGGTTCGACCAAGACCGCCTCACGTCAAGGCCGTGAATGCTATTCACCCCGGACACGTGATTCCCCACGGTTTGCAACAACCAGCGACCACAGCAAATGAATGCCTATCGAGCCGTTAAGAGTACAGCATCAGAAAGGAACAGCTTCATGCTGAGTCACCACGTGAGTGATAGGAACAAGTGTTGACGTGCGGTAGATCAACGCGTGTGTTGTCACTTGGCACGTAATAGAAGCTCGCCACTCTCCCTTCATCACATGAACGCGAAGAAGTGTCAACTAGGGGCCATGGTGGTCCTCAGTTGGTCCACCCAAGAGCGTCTCGTCTTTCGAGACCCGGCGAAGACGATGCCCGATATTCAAACCGCCGGCGGCTTTCACCTTGGCCTCCACACCGGTTGTTTGTGCAGGTGAGAGGGGACCCCACGGGTAGCGAGGGGGGTTCGAGGGGACGCCATGTTGCTTCCGCCGCTGCCATCAAGACGCGTCCCACAGGTGATCCCCAAGCCATACAGCCGCGCAACGTGAAGGAGCAGGGCAAGAGAGAAAATTGACACGGAATGTGTCTAAAGGGCCGCAAACAGTGAGTGGACCAAAGTGATAAGCCTCGAGGCGTCCCCTCCGTCCCCCGCTTGGGATGCCCCAGCTTGGCCACTCCCTCTTTTGAATTTGGCTCGTGCTTTTATTCTCTCTCCTACTTTTGAGAGACGTGAATGCTCGATTGGCGTCTTCAAGGATTGCTCTTTCTTCGAGGAATCCATTTTGGTGAGGAAGAAGGAGGAGCAGGAGGGAGGCAAGCCCTCATTGAAGGAACTTGTTCTCCCTCGTGCAAAGGCTGGAAGAGCGCGCGTCTGATGCGTTTTTAATTGTTTTCTCTCTTCCAAAAGACCAAGATGCGGGCCGTTTCGGTATTTCCATCTCTGGCCGTGACGAGAAGAAAGTTCCATTTGGCCGTGCACTATTGACGCCCCCCGTTGTTGGTGGGGGGTGCTGAGAGCGGGAGCAGCTAAACACGAAGTCTCTCCCTCTCTCGCAGTGCCCCCTGGTCTCGGCGAGCTCCCCCTTCCCCTTTCTCGCTCAACGCGCAACTCCGCGCTCCCGCAAATACCCCCGACGACGGTCAGTGGAGCGGCTGGCTGGCCGCCTCCAAATATTTGCTGTACAATAGCAGAGGAACGATGGAACGCAATGAAAGCGACGATCGACTCGAAGCCCATCAAATGAAAGAGAGTTCAGTTTCGCTCTCCTTGTACCCTGTGCCAAAAATTTCTGGGGAGTGTCCCGAGAGTAAATACGCGCGCCTCCAGCGAGAAGAGCTCGAGTCATGCGCCGGTGCTGGTCTCTGATCAACTAGCTTGCTAGGTTCGACAGGTAGCACAATGGCCACATTGAAGACCGGAAAGAGGAGCAAGACGAGAAGGGAGAGAGAAAGTGGGTGACCCAAGATTCTCATCGAGAGACCCGGGCACCCAGCTGGGCGACGCGACTGGACCGCCGCGCCGCCAAACTGGGTGGACGCTGCGATATGCTCGTATGAGAGAGGGAGAGACATGATATTTTCGGCGACTGCGGGGCGAGCGGTTTTGGTCTTTCCTCGTCGGGACGACCGCCCGCTGCGATCCGCTCACCTCTCTCGAGCATTACATTCCCGAAATTCCCCACCCTCGCAAGTATTCAAATGAGTGGGAGTTTGAGGCATTTGGCACACATTTGACATGTGCGTCTCATGTACCTTCTCGAGTAGTAGAAACTTGGGGAAACCCCTTTCCTCAGGTATTCCTTCGCTAGTTTGTTTATGGTCGCGTTGACCGGGGGACAGCAACTGTGGCTTCATGATGAAAGCTGTCGAGGGAGAGTCGACAGCTAATTTGCGGCTCACGTGCTCTCTCTGCCCATGGGCACACAGCAAAGCCTCGGGTATTATAGAATCTCGCCCCTCTCTCGCCGTGGACGATGAAAGCACGAGGGGGGAGTGGGACGACATATCAAAAAGCCGGGGAGACTCGTCACCTTGCTGCGCCTCGCATTGCCCCTTTCTCTCCCGCACACACACAGATAAGCGCGGGTCTCGAAGGCGAATTTGCGAGCTGGAGACGCGACGATGCTAGCGAATCGACTGATAGTACGACCCCTTCAGCGGGACGTGCACCGCCGTTCTCTTCACCATTCGCCATCTCTTACTCACCTTCTGACTGACATTGCTGGGGATGTGGAAGGGCGGCGGTGGGGGTGGCTCTGATGGTGGCGAGCTCATCCCCGGATCTGAAAGCCGATTGTGTGAATCTGGATCATGGAAGGTTGTGAAGAGACGGCTGAATGTGCAGCACGAACAAATTGTACCAATCAATACTAAGAGCGCGCAATCAGCGCAAGTTTGACGGGGCAGCCGCACGGGCCAACCGGCTCGAGGAAACGAAGGCGGACGGTTTGAAATTTGCGCATGTGGAAAAATGAACGCGCCAGTGGTCCGTCGAAGGACACGCGCGCGCCATCGATGAGGGGGTCGAGGTTAGACGGGCGACGGAGGAGAAGAACGGAGCGAGGTGGAGGCGAAACCTTGAGGGCCTTTGCGCGCCACCGGTGGCGGCCATCGAGGGTCGGAGGGAGGGTGAGGCGAGGCGCGGGTTGTGTGGCCGCGCGAACAACACCGGACACAGTGCAAACAGGAGGCGAAACACGCGCGTGCGACGATCGACGACCCCATAACGACGATGACCGACCGGGGGACGTGTCAGAGAAGTTTTTTGGTTGAAAGACCCAGTTACTCGAAATGGTGTTGTTAGTCACGGCGACAAGTGGCGAGAGAGAGAGTGGGAGAGGATCACAGCGAAGAAGCAACAGGGGACATACGCAAATACCCTCTCGAACTCTTCAAAGGCACTCGAGACATTCCAGAACCTCGAAATGGGAGAGGCGCGAGTGACTCTCGCTTTCGGAGCGACCCGTGTCGTCAAATTCCTGTCACACCCGGGTCGAACATGCAACGGGAAGATCGCCCCCACCGATCACGGCGCGGGAAACCTGTCCGCTGGGAACGGAACAAGGAAAACAAAGGCGTTGCTTTCAAGAAACCGTTGTGAATGAGCAAAGAGGTGCTCAAACTAAGTTTTGCAAACTAATGTAAGTAAAAGCGAATTCTGCGAGAAGACGGCGGCTTTAGACATCTTGATCAAACGGAAACCCTGTGTGAACCTGAGCCCGTGGGTGTGTCATTAAAGCTCTCCCGCCGCGCATGCACAAATAGAGAGAAGAGGTGGAAGCTGTGGTCACTGTTGCCCACCATCGCCGAAGAGGCAAAACCAGACAACAAGCGCGCGCGCACTACGTCCGGGAGTCAAAGCAATCGAACGGACGCTTCCAAAGCTCGAGCGAAAAGGCAGCGAGCCTAATCATAATTGGAGGACAGGTGGCAGTTGCGGCGAGGGAGAGAAGGAGGATTGGCGGGGGTTCAAGGGGTGGAGGGCGGGTGGAGGACGCGGCAACAGTACAGTCGCCAGCCGCCATCCCCTTCGAGCGTCTCCAAATGACAGCGCGATGACTCCGCCCCACGGGCACGCTCGAGGGGGGAGAGACCCGCGGGGCGCTGCGCCCTCTCGTCGGCGCCCACTCTCTGCATCATTTCCCCCTCTTCCTTCATTCTTCGCCGCCCGCTTTCCCTCACCTGCATCGAGGAGGTCGTCGGAGTAGACGCGACTTCGAGGCGCGTCCGCATAGACCTGCGCGTAACGCGCCATACGCTCCCTGGATTTCTCAACGTCGATGCGATTGCCTGAAGACGGCGGTGGGGGTGGCGGCGGGGGCAACGGCGGTGGCGGGAAAGAGTCGTCACGTTGCGAGGTGTAGTCGTTGACGGTGCGCCCGAAACCATTCGTTCTCACACCTCCTCCACCGTTGGTTGCGGCGCTAGCGCTTTCGTCCTTGAGCCTGTAAATCGATGTTCAACGTAGTGGTCAAGGCTGACCCTGACGGGCAATTCCTGCACTTCCCGCCACATTCTTCTTCTCTCCCTTCCCCACCTTCACAACCTGATTTGCTCTTCTCAAGTTCTTTGATCACTCAGTCAGAGGAACAAAACGGGCGGGAATTCGATGATAGGTGCGTGTTTGGAATCCATCTCCGGCCTTCCTTCCCTCCCTCAACAACGGGCGTCCGGCACTCAGAAGACAAGACATTCGAGCTCCTTGGCTGGCGTGACGTGTACAAAGGCTTTTCTTCTCACATTCCGGAGGAAAGAGAGGAATTGGAACACGGTCGTTTGAGGTCCTTCACACGAGGCGAAGATGCAGAAGACCTCGAAGAAGAGGGATGACGGTCAAGGTCCCATCACGAGGTCCTCTACTGAGATTAGACTTGAGATCGGGCCAAGGGATTTCTCCCTCTTGCCGCACTCCCTAGTCTTGCTTGAAAATTTAGTTTTCTCGACCTTGTGACTAACTGGAAACATTCGTACACGCCCAAGCAGAAGAAATTGCACATGTTTTTGTTTTTCTCTGCGACAGACGCTAATGTTTTGGAGAGAAAGGGGGAACGCCCGGTGTCGCCTTTCTCGGTATGACGATTTTGTACGGGGAAGGAGAAGAAGGGGACGCCCAACTTACAAGTTCGTCGTGCTGCGCTTGACGATAGCTTCCTCGTCGTGTGGCTGTGAGGTGATGGAGTTGTCCAACAAATTGTCGAGCACCGAGTCGCGACTCTGATCGAGGGGAATGGACACCGAGTTGAGTGACAGTGTGTCCTCCCTAAAAAGTGCCAAGTGTCGTTTCGACAGGAGGAGAGCGCACAAAGGCGGATTTGCCCCTTGTGACGCTTTTTTGCCCTCTTTCAGCCTGTCAAGTGAACTGGATCATGTTCTGCCTCCTTTGGGGCAAGGCGAACATTCGCGATTGTTGACGCGCTCGATGAAGGAGGGAAAAGCGCGTGCATGCCGAGGCTTATCAATCCTGCCTCTTGCTCTGGAAGGCGACGCGCACATCGCATTCGGCTGTGTGGGTGAGAGCGGCTGAATAAGACGGCAAACTTGGCTTGGACAAATAAACGAAGCCACGAGTTCCGGATCGCGCCGCTCATCAAATTGCATATGACAAGACGTCTTTGGCTTGAAAAGAATGAAGGATTTTCATTTTTTAACGGTAAGGGAATGTGAAGGTAAACAGACACGTTCAGGTTTTGGTCTAAGGTTCCACTTTCCTCAAGGCCATTTCCTTTCTTCTTCGGGCAGCTTAATGGCACCCCCGTTCCAGGAGTTTGGAACCAAGTGCTTTGTTACAACAAAAGGAACTAACAGAAGGAAGGAAAGGGAAAGACGTACATGACACTCGGTGGCTGAACGTTCTGGCCGACGTTGTTGTACTCAATCTCTTCTTGATCTCGGTCAGCGTCCTCCTGAAACAACATCTCGATTCGAATATGCGAAGACAAGTTGAACTGATATCTTTTCCCGCCTAAGAGGACTCGCGCGTGGACAAGAAAAGCCTTCGCTAGGGAACACTGATAACGAGAAAAATGCTCAATATGTGAAAATTTTGAGAAACCCTTTCTCGGTCGATAGACCGAGATCACTAGCGTGTACACACAGGATGCCGGCGAGACGTTTTGTGAGAGGCGCGACAAAGAGCGAGAGAGAGCAGAGTTGAAGCGCGAGCCGGCGACGACGCGCGCGGTTTTTGGACGTCCCATACGAGGTGATTCAGGGCGCTGCGTGTGTGTGGCTAGAGGGCATGGAAAGAGCGGCTGGCTGTGCGACGTCGGAGGAGGAGGCCGCCGTGCGTGTTGGTCACAGGTCGCCGCTTGCTTTCAAGCATCTCGCCGTGAACATGCAGGAATCGCGGCCCTGAACCAGCCAGCCCGTATCCGAGGGAAAGATAACAATGAGGGAAACCTATTTCTTTTCGCTCAAAAGAAGGCCGCCCATAAAGTTGCGCTCACCGTGCGACTCGTGACCTCCTCGGCGTAGAGACGCTCCAACAGCGATGGCTGCCCGCTTCCGTTCGGCTCCTGATTCTTTTCTTCCTGAAATCGGGCTTGAATTCCTTACAAGGGAAAAGCAAAGAGAGTGAGGTAGACGCTACATTCCGAAACATTACTCACAGCGTACGACATTTCCACGACGGGCTCCCTCTCCACGGGAGCTTCCTTGACTGTCTCACTGGTAGTGGCAGCCTCTTGAGACGTCTCGGCTATCCTGTCATCGTCCTTGTCAGGCTTCTAAACAATTCCATATCATTTACAAATGAGCTGAATTCTGAAGGATCAAAATAGCGTCTGCCACGTATTGCTCGTGTTGTGGGCGACCAACAATGCCCCTGCATGTGCGGTACGAGAGCGGAAGGAGAGGGACGAGTTCATTTCGGGTTGCTAGGTGATAATCTGCCTCCTGTACTAATCGTCCGTTGCATCGTGGCGTTGCACACGCGCCTCCCTGGCTCTGCCTCAATGAGTTTAGGACCTAAAGCCCACGTCCACGCTAGCGAGCGATTATGCTCCTTCCAGAGCCACTGCCTTCAATTCTCTGCTCCCTCACAAATTGGCGATGCTAATGAAGAGTACGACGAGCTCAGGTGGGACGCCTCTCCTATCGCAGTAATGACGCCCCGGCCCAACACTAACGCTCCTCGGTGTTGGGGCGATCTCTACGAGATAAGTAGGAGGAGGACGGCGGGGAGGTCGAGGGAGGGACGCTCCCCTTTCCGCGTCTCACTGTTTGAGGAACTCCCCGACCACAACCACGAGACGAGAGCCGCACAAGCGAGCGAAGACGATTACCCACACAAACAACTTTGCTTACGTACTGTCAATAAAGAGAAGGAAAGAACTTACTTGTTCCGACTCCACAACGGGGTCCTTCATGGCTTCTTCGACGACTATGAGAAGGTCGCCAGTCGGAGTCTCCGTCGGTTCGAATGGCTGATTCTCGCGCTCTTCCTCAGCGGCCAGAGCCTCTCGGACGAGTCGAGTCAGCTCTTCAGGGAAGGGCGCCGCGGGGGTTCGGACGGCCGTCGGTTCAGCCGGAGGCGGTGTCGGTGGAATCGGGGGCGACTTCGGCGGCGGGATATTTTCGATAGAGTCGTCGGCGATGGCGGGCGGCGACGCCGTGACAACTGTTCGCGGAGAGGCGAACTGTTGCGAGGAGGCGCTGCTCACGCTGCGCAAGTCGTCGCTTTCCTCCTGGAATCCGGTTCTTAGTGCCGAATTGAGTCATTGACCGGCAAACGCCTCTCTCTCGTCTGACTCATCATGGGGGAATTTTTAAGATCGTATCGAGGGGGAAGAGAGAGGGAAATATAAGGTAAATGGAAAACGCGCAGCTACTCGGATGGACACTCAGACGCAATACGCGCATTTCGCCACGACTAGCCCTCCCTTTCGCATCCGCGACGTTTGTGTTTGGCGAAGGCGACTGGCAGAGGCGAAAAAGGGAAGAAGGGTTGAGAGGATCGATTCTCATACGAAAGCCGGTATGCCATCGGCAAACGTCCGGTGTCGCAAGCAAAAAATGGGGCAAAAATTCCGGAAAAGGTCGTGTTGCCAGCCGGGCGTGTTGACTCTTGAGAATCAAGGAGCGCGCGCTGGGCGAAAGCGTGTACGAGGCAGAGGCATTACCGCCTCGGAGCACGTCTGGTTCTTCGCGGCCCGCTGAACACAATCATACCATGTTTTGAGGTCTTGAGATGGCGTCGACTTTAGTCGAGAATGAATATGGCAGACGGAAAACTCTCTGACATTCAGGGACTGACCAGTCTGCCACCCCGTGAGAGAGAGAATCTTGTACCAGTGTGCGCGAAACGATGCACACACGAGAAGAAGGCGAAAGGTGGGAGTGTCGCCAGGTCGAGCGGGAGCGCGCGCACCCTCGAATATATTGACAACAAGGTGGTCGAGAAGCGTTTTGGGAACGCGCGCGAACACCGCAACGAGAGAGAAAGCAATCGAGCGCGATTCGCAACAGGAACTACAAAGGAGGAAGCATATGGAGGGATGAGGAAGGAGAAGAAAAGTGGGCACGCGTGAGAGCCAAACCAAGAGGTCAGCGTGTCGCCGGACTGTGTGCGTGATCGGCGGTGGGTCAATGGGGGGTCAGGGAGAGGGGAGAGCCGCTACGAGGAGGAGAAGGACCCGGCAGTGTTTTGAGAGGGGCAAGGTGGGAGCAGCATGAGAGTCCTTCCTTAATCGCCAGGTGAGAGGACAAAGATTGACGAGACTTGACTTTAGCTGGCGTGGAAGTACTTTTGCCACGAGGAAGAGTGTGTTCAAGGGAGGGCAAGTAGTGCCGCCCCTCCTTAGAAGGAGGGAGACCTCATGGAAAGGGGGCGCACCCAACGGAAGTACGGGCGGAAGAACGGGGCACGGCGACTGCGGCGTGGTGCTCCAAGCGAGTCGAAGGCGGACGACGGCCATTGTAAAGACACTCCGATGCACAGAAAACCCTCGATCGAAGGCATTAGGATTCAGCACGCGCGCGCTCTGAAGAATACAATAGTTTCAGGGGATTCCCCCTCCACTTCTTTCACGAATCACAAACTTCCGATTCCGATAATCAAAGAGGAAGTGGATCAACGATTTCAGGGATTTGAAGCAAGAAATGGAGAGTAGACAACGCGACATCCACAAACTTTCTTGATCGTGTTCAAGTGCGGGAGTGCGCGGGAGATATTGTTGACCTGCTAACCCAAAGGTGAATCTCGGGTAAACAATGAAATTGACAAGCCGCAAACAAGACTCTCGCTCGCGGCCACTCTCCGATTCAGCCTCTCGATCAAAGAGAGGCTCAACACAATGTTGCTCTAGGTCTCATGTTGTAGTTTGAATAAAATCAATGAAGCAGCATTCGTCTGCCGTTATTTGTGCAAGTTCCAGGCGCCAATGTTTGCGTCCCTACTTTCCGAAAGTGTTCTGCACGCGCCCTGGAACAAGGAGGCCCTTGTAGTGGAACGCTAGGGACCTTTCTAACGTTCGCACAAAAATTGAATCACGCGAATTTTTCAGAGCGTGACTCAACTTGCTCGAGATTGCATTTGAAAAACGGCTTTGAACACGTCGTATAGCCAGATGAGTGAACGCGCAAGAAAGCGACAAGACGAAAACCAAAGTGAATTGACTCGCTATTAGCTGCACTTATTTCAAAGGACAAAGGTGAAGAGGTGAAAGAAAGTGCGTGACCAACCTCAATAATAGCGTCAAGGTAAGGCGATTGTTGTTGCATGAGGAGTGGCGGAGGTGGTGGAGGTCCACGAGGATGCTCGACTCCAGTGTCGGAGCCCGATGACAATTCGCAGCCCGAACCCTCGGATGAGGACGGCACCTGAAGAGAGCGCTCGATTGATTGGCTCAATGGAGTGCGAGGAGGGACAATGCTCCCCTCCGAAGCTGCACTGGACACCAGAGAAACATGCTTTCTGTTTGTCGACTTCTTAGCGGGAATTAGTTGTTCACTTCATGAAGTGGGCTGAAGACTGGAAACCGACCTCGGAGAGGATGTCATCAGTGGTGAGAAGACCGACGATTGAGGACTGGCCGGGCACGGTGCCGCTGGCGCCACCGCCGGCGCTTCCGCCCTCCATTGGACACGAAGTGGACGCGCGTTGCTGCAAGAGAGAACACTTGCCACCATTATTATGATCATGGACACCAAATTTGTCGCTAGCAGCGGCTCGATTGCCCCCAGCCCGCACAACGCCAGAAGCCTTTCAAAGCAGCCCGACAGCCCCGAAAGGTATGAAACGTGCTCGAATTTCGCCTTCCGACGCCTTCGTGGTCGCGCCCGCCCTCAAGTGTTGGCGGCGAGATTTCTTCTTCTTCTTCTCCACCGCCGAGACGTCAACCCCATCTCGGTTGTGCGGCAAAAGGCAAAGACGGCCAGTGGCTCCCGTCTCCTCACCCGCTGGTCTCTCAGTGTGTGTACTCACCCGGTGATGGCATCCTCCTCCTCCTCCCACCGCCGCTACCATCGACCGCCTCGGAGCTCGTCTTACTTCAAGCGTTTTCTTCTAGCCCGCACGCTTCTTCGTTCAGATGAGGGACACCACAGGAACTTGCGCGTTTACGTCAAGGTCAGTCAGGGGGTAGACACCCCGTAAAAAGTGGACAATGCCCTGACACGTAATAGAGGCTTAGACTAGGGCGGACGGAACTTCCGCTGCCATGACCACTGCGCTGCTTTTTGAACAACTAGACGCCCTTGACGGCTATTACGAATACGACACGGCACGTACTTTTGGTTATTTAGGAAGCAGGCGAGATCAAGAGAGTCAATCGAAGTCTAATGAAGGATTTGGTCAAACGCACGCCTCACCTCTTCTTCTGACTCGTCCGAGTCTTGCTGGTCAAAGACGAAGAGCCGCCACGCGAGGAGCAGAGCCTAAATCTCACAATCAGAATTTGACAGGTGGAAGTTGAATGCAGAAGAATGCCGAGCCTTATTCATCTAATTTGAGACGGCTCACTATAAAGCGCAAGCGAACTCAGAGAAAGGAGAATCGAAGGTAATCTTGGCGGCGCCTCTGGGAAAGGAGACTTCGAGGGTGGTGTGAAAATCCCGCCTACAAAGAGGCTCATAAAACGCGCCTTCGACCCCCCAACGACGACGACGTTCGTCTTCCTTTTCGATAAATCAGCGCAAATTTCGAGGGCAAGTCGGCGAGGAGAAGAAGACGAAGAAGGAAAAAGGAGAGGAGTTGTTGGTGACCACGAAACGAGGAGGGTCCTCTCCGCTGCTGGAGGTGGTGAAAGAAAGAACCCGGCGTTGTCGCTCCTTCTCACCGGGCCTCGGTCAAAATTGATCCACTTTCTTTTGTCGAACTACGTGAGGGGTCCGTGAGGGTGGTGAGAGGGCGGACTTCATTTGACTGACGGGGCTCCGTATTGTAGTGGGAACGCCTTGGCTGCGACCGCTTCAATACATGAGGGACAAACAGCTTTTTGCCGCAACTATTTTCATCACATTGGTAAGCATCAAAAGAAACGTCTGTCGTCCGTGGGAAGCGAGCACGACAAGCGGTAAATGTTGGCAGCATGAAGACTTTAGCGATCAAAGACAGTCACGGGGAAGACACGCGAGAGTACAGTGAATACAGGCACGCGATGAAAAATAAATTGCGGGTTTGCGAGCCAAGGCTGTAGTAGTGGTGACCGTTGTGACCGGCGTGACCATTGTGCGAAAGAAGTGTCACACAGTGACAGCTAATACCCCGACAAAGAGCGAAAAGCAACGAAAAAAGGAGCGCGAACGAGAAGCCAGAGAGACGGCCGCGATGCACGTAAAGGCGATTGGTGAGTGCGCGAGGAGGAGAAGGAGACGAGGACGAACGGCAGCCAGCGAGGGAACGGCCGGCTTCTGTTTGTGGCCTTCACCCGGGCATTTCGCAGCGGCTAAGATGACCGGCGAGGACGCGCAGCGACTGCCCAATTCGGCTGGCAAACAGGCGGGCGATAGCACACGCGGCACAACTAATGTAAGTGAACGTTGGCGCGGTTCACACCTTGGCAAGGCTTTTTTCGCGCAAGGAGTGTCAGGAAACAAAGCGACGCCTTCATGAGAGAGGAAGTTCTGGCAAAGAGCAATGGAACAGAGCGATCGGAAGGACACTGAAAGAGAGGACTAAAGGAATTGGAGAATAGAGGCCGTATTGTGAGGTGTGAAGACTTGGGTCAGAGATGGTAAAAGGAGCGAACGCGACCCGTCACGACAGGAAGTCGACGAGGACTCACGAGAACCGAGGAGAAGACGGCCTTGAGGAAGGCGTCGAAGGGGTGGGACGGAGCCGCCGGCACGAGCGTCAATGGCCGGTGCTCGACGCCCTTCATCCTGCAAGAGCGTACGTTCAAAGTCTCCAGTTTCATCTTTCATGCATCTCGCACCATGAGAAAGAGTGTTCTTACCTGAGAGATGGCGGTCAAACGAAAGAGAGGACCGAGCAGCTCGGGAAGAGCGCCAAGGATGGGAAGAATACAAGCCTCCTGGAGGCCTGTTAGTGGTGGACCGTGTCTGCAAAACGTGCGATGAAAAACAGAGAGGCGGGATTCGCGGAGGAGGACGACGAGGTGTCAAGGCGAGTCAGCATCGCGCACCACGGCCCCGTCACCCGGCGGCGGCGGACGCGCCGACGACATCGCGAGCCATGAGCCTCCCCGGTCAGCAATCAAAACATCTGTATCTTCGGCGCTAGACATTTATACAAAACGTTACGATTCAACAAGAATGGAGTTTTGAAAAACTGAAAAGGTACTAATCGTACAAAAAGGGTTTGCATCAAATGAACTTACGAAAAAGATACTAAAGAGAATCGTCTGAATGTGAATGAAAGAAGGCGTGACCACCCGCACTGGGAGGCTCATCCGATGATCACATACAAGAAGCGGAGATCGACGGAGAGCTGACCGTCGAGGCGGCGAACGAAGACGAAGGCAGCGGCTGCCCCCTGACCCCCCGCGCGTCTCCCTATTGACACCCGAAAGGAACAGAGAGAAAAGCAAACGGGAGTGAGTGATCGTGTGGAACCCGAGGGTTGCCGTGTTGCCGGTGCAGGTGGAGGACGAGAGAGGGAGACTCGAAGGAGACCTTGTTGGCCAGCGCATCAAGTGCCGGCTGCCTGACCCATCACGGCTTGAGAGGCCTCCTCACCAACGAACAAGGCGAGAGCGGGAAGCACAAACAGCTGGAGACATCAGCAAGTTCCCGAGCAGAAGAGGAACGCCCCGTGGTCGGCTTAATGCTGAAAAAATCTCTTGCCCTCTCTAATCGTCAAGGCAAAGAATTCGGTTTGTGAACTTTCAAGCTGAAGGAAAGAAGGAGCATGAGGAGAAGAAGCGTTAGAAAACACTTATCCCTTCCGGCCGGTTGAGAGGCGATTCTCAATGACGGCAACAAGGGAGAGGATGGAGGACAAGCTCTGCCGGCGGTGGTCGAAGCGGATACATTACATCCCGACATGTGGACAACCTGCATGAAGAGCAGCGCAAACAAGCAAATCGGCGAGAAGCTGAGGCCATGCCACACCGAGAATACAAGAAAGAAATGAGGGAGGAAGAAGTAAGACGAAAAGAAATGAGGAAATGAAGCCGAATGAACGGCTCAGCTGTGTGAGCGCGCGATCGGGGGATGGGAGCGAGGAGGCTCGAAAGACAAAGAAGCTGCCCACCCACAGGTGACGAGTCCCCATAAGAGGCGCCTCCGTCGAAAAGAAGACGCGATTTCGTCTCGAAAATGGCTGGCGATCAATCAAAGCGAACACTTTAGCTTCGCTATTCGTGAGAAGAGGCGGAAGGCGATGGAGCGGAAACGAAGGCGAGAAGGGGAAGGAAAACCCATTTGTGGCCACACGAGTTACAAGCTGATAAGGAAAACGCAAACGATCCTCGACGCCACGCATCACACGCTGCGCCTTTTGGCTGTCGCTCTCTCCAGAGAGTGAGCGCGCGTTCAACCAGTGCAAACACGCAGCTCCGCGAAAACGCCGACGGGCCACGAGCCACACAGCCATTCGACTATCGGGCGTGTATTGCTCTGTACGTGGCGGGCGTGAGAAGTGAAGTTGAAGGACGACGAGGAATGGAGGGCAGGGAGCGATCCGAGGCTCTGATTCCCGCACCGCGCGCCGCTATTTTGACCGCTGACCTTGCGATGCGCGAATGAGAGGGTCGGGAGTGGAGATTTTTGTCGATGAGAATGTCACAGCAAAAACTTGGTGAATCACATCTATGAAGTGGGCACATGCATGTGATTTGAGACGACGATATTGTCGACAGCACAATGGAACATGGCTGTAGGCGCCGCAATGAGACAGGCCATCGATGACCAATGTAGTCCGAACGAGCCTGCCTTCCAGCCGTTTATTGACAGAAGACAAAAAGGCGGTGTTCTCGAGAGCACAAAAACGCTTCGCGCTCTTGAAGTCTGCCGTGTTCCAGCGGCCCAAAACATCCCCGTGCTTTGCAAGAACAGCATTTCAGCGTATATAACTTCCCTTGGGATAAGCACGTGCTGGCAAGATTCTTGATTGAAAAGATCCCCTGATCAGATTCTCTTATTCAACAGGGAGCTTATCTCTTGTCGTCGACTCGAAGTTCACCGTTCGTTGGCCGAAAAGTATGCTGATATGGCGTTAAGGTAAGCAGTCTTTGGAAAAAGGAACAAAGTGAGACGGACCGTTGGCCGAACGCCGACTTTTCCGAAGCATTCCCTTTCTCCTCGATTTTTCCTAAAGCACTTTCCTTCAGCGCGATAAGTGGCCTTCACAGTGTTAGATAAAATCGTAGTCTTTACTCAGATACGTTCACAGCGAGCGTTTACTCTTACAATTAGTAGGCTTCACTTTCGGATAACCACTTTCGTTTCACTCACACACTTTTCGTTAACACCAGTTGACACTTTTCGTTTTGTATATTTTGCTTTGCAGAAATGTTCGAAAGAATACCGAATCGATTCAAGGCAATAGCCGTACTTGTCGTCGCATTCGTGTTCTTTATTGCCGGTCTCATAGCGTTGATTATTGGCATCGCCGAAGCGAACAGCTCTTCTTCATGCGGTAAGTTGTTGAGCTTTCAGAGACAGAGGAGATATTCAGGGCCAACTGTGGAACAATACTCAATGAAAGCCGTTGTTTACTACTCCGTAAACGCTCCTTGGATCAACTACGATGCTAGTTATTCCAACATGTCGTCGCCTGCAACCCAATCAATGATCAATGAACTGAGCGCAAACGTGAGCTTTCGAGATGCTTCTCAAATATTGGCAGTTAACCCAAACGTTGAACCGGAGTACGTCCACGTCGACGCGTTTCGGCCTTTTCGCTTCGACAGCTAAGCCAGCTCGTCTTCTTGGCATTTCTATTGACAGTTTTCAAGCGTTTGTTTTTCTCAAATGTGTAGAATTTTCCCAGAGATTCATCGAGCAATCCACCAACGCTGAACTTCTTCGGGACGATTGCTTATAGCGACAAAGTGGACTCAAACGTTGTCCAGAATCAACTTGCCGCAGCAAACTACCACGCCAACGTCTTTAGTTAGTTTCCCACAAAGGCCAGCTTTTCTTTAGGCGGTGCCAGTGAACAATGCGAAGGAGGACTCCGTCCTCCAACTGATGCAACAACTGCGCATTCCTTTGCCTCAACAACATTTCACCCTGTGTCGACAACTTCTTTAAAACCTGGCCTCCAATATCCGCGTAAGTTGGTGTGTTCACTTTAGTCTGTAGCTTATTCCTGCGATCCTCGTTCGAACCCTCCTCGGGCAGCCATCTTTCTCGTCGATGTTGCACATCCTTCTGACCCGAATACCGATCCAATTGAGAAGCAGACTGCAGTAAGCCCTCTCATCTCAGCCTCATTCAACTTTTTCGCAGCTTCGTTTGTATCTCTATTCGATGACACCGGCCGCAACAGAATGGGAAGGATATAAGATGGGAATTGTTGTGTACTATGGCAGTCAAGCATTCGTTTCGGAGAACTTCCTCTGCAGTAACGTAACCTGCTGGAATGACGCCGTTGGGCGGGTTGTCGTTCAAGGAAACGGGACACAAAGCCATAATCTCACGAGGTTTCTTGTAAACTTGCTGATAATCTTTTAGAGGACTGACGGCAGCAAAAGATGAGTTCTCTTCCATTGACCTTCAACTACCCGTTGGGACAGCACGCAACCTCATAATTGTCACGGACGGATTGTAGGTGTTTTATAAGTGAACAAAGTTCTATCAGCGACTACGACGGCGGTCTCGGTCTATCACGAAGCCAGAAAGCTCTGAATGTTCTGACACGAACTTTCTATGTGAGCTTCGTTGCTGTGACTGGCGATCAGGGAACCGTGCTCACTTTCGCTTCGCTCATTCCTCAACCCTATCAACAACTTGTCCTAAGTTACTGGTATCAGTTGACGAGCGGAAGGATTGTCGCGGAGAGATCGTTTGACTGGATTTGTTCTTGTAAGATATCAGCAGGCTGTTCTTATTGTTGTTCAGCTTTTGCTGCGACACCGAGTCCGCCGAAGACTACTACAACTCCATGGAAGATTCCATCATTCCCTTCAACTTTACCGGCTTTAACGCCTTCATCGCCTGTTTTGAGTAAGTGGCTTCAAATGGCAATCATTTTTAGGCAACTACTGTCCGACCTATATGGATATAAGTCTTGTCCTGCACAGCCTTTCCTCAAGCGACAATTGGACAAAAGTAGGGCTTTCTCAGGCAACCACGCTCTCGTAGCTCGCGAACTTCATCTCGACAAAGTTACTGGTGGTTCTCGGAGGAATCAATGCCGGTCAATCGAGTGATAGGCTAGCTCGTGTTGCCGTATCCACCTATGACGGCACATCTTTAACTTTTGTCGCCAACTTCAGCACATTTACTGATTCGTCTTCATTGTCGAATGCCCTCTGGCAAGCACAGGTTCAGGCGCCCAATATTCTGGCCTCTCAAAACCTAAGCACGTTCGTTCACGGCTCATAATATAGTTCCCAGGGTACTCTCGACCATTTCTGAACTGTTCACTAGCGGAAGCAGATTCTATGCTAGCAAGGCGGTCATCGTGGTGACTGATATCATCGAGTGAGTTGATGTTCGTAACGAATAGCTGCAGAGATGACAATGCAACCCTCGAAGCTCAAGTTCATCTTCTCAACCAACTGGGAATCGAAGTGTTCGCACTTTACACAGGAAACGGAAACTTACCTGATGTCTTTAACGATTCTCTCAAAATTTCTCTGGCTAGACTATCTGCCGAGGACCCTGCTGATGCCATATCTGCTGCGAATTACATTCACGATTTTGTCTGCACCCTTCCACCACCTGCTGGTAAGTCATTCATGCAATCCCCGAGACTCACGTCTAGCATTGGCTACTGCAACTTCAACACCATCAACGGCTGATCCAGAGCTGATGCCACAAGGTCCAGTTCAGCCACTCATTCGAATTGCTCCGTCCATTACAATCATCATTGATATCAGCGCCAACCTCAGTGATTCGAGTAACGCCTTGAACGATCGCGGCTTTGAAACAGTCAGTTATGGAGTTTCGAGAAAGTTCAATCGTTTAGCTTCGACTCTTTCTTGTTAACACACTGATCAAGTACAGAATCGGTGTGAATGCTTCGAGCTTCGCTCTCATTCTTTACGATTCGGCTGCTAATGTTGCACTCTACTTCAACGATTGTGAAACATGGAACGATCTCTATCGTGGAATCACTATCAAAAGACAATATGGAAATACTACCTCTCGCTTCGGCAAGAACATGGCTAGGTACATTTCACATTCATAGCCTCTCAAAAACAAATGAACTGCAGTGCCCTGGAATTGGTTACAAACGTTATCTTGGTCCCGAACAACGGTTATTCAATCGACAAGAAGCAGTTTGTTTGGCTCTTCACCACAGGACCGTGAGTGAACCTTTGCAAGACAATCTTGTTCTGCAGTGATATTGTGGTCACCACAGATGGACCAACTTATGTTGACTTACTCAAGGTTATTCATTTTTCGCGTGGAAGTCTTTAGGCATTGGGAGGGAGAAACGTCTTTGTCACAGTATTTGGCTTGGGAAACGTGGACAATGGCTATCTTAATACGTTTGGACCTCATTACACTCTGAATACGTACGAGGATCCAGAGCATGGACTTGCATCGACTAGCAACACTCTTTCTAGGATACTCTATGATGCCACAAGTGGTTCACGATGTGAGCCCCTTTTGTTTGGGAAGTTTTTTTTCAGACAATGTGCTAGCACCATCGATGTTGCAAATGGTTGCCGATGTTGTGATCGCCGTTGATCAGTCTGCTCCTCTTACAGTCGCATACCTCGAAAATTTGAAGCAATTCCTCACGCTTATCGTCAATACGTTCACAGTTGCTAGCGGAGAGACGAGGGTGGCTCTATTGGGCTTTGGCACAGCGATCAATGTGAACATAACGCTGCAAGAAGGAAGCAATGTCACCATCATCCTAGATGTTATCCAACAACTTGCAGTGGGGCAAGGAAACGAGGCCGATTATGGACTGTGAGTTATTTTCATATGTGCATGAAGCTTCAGGGCAATGGATTACATTCGAAGAAATTTCCTGGTTAGCACAGCAGGATGGCGTGGCTTTGCCACATACGTGATCTTTGTCACGGCGAACAGGTTTCGATTCATCGACTTCACATTTATTTTAACAGCATCGGAATTCTCAACGACAACGCTTACGACCTACTTGAGGAAGAGTCCGTGATGTTTTCCATTGGGTTGCCCGGCTCTGATCTTGATTTTCTCAAAAAAATCGCTTCTGTGCCGAATTATGCTTACCTTTTGAATCAAACGGATCAGCTCTTCGACTGGTCGCTGCCTCTGGATGATGATTTTTCGAATGTTCCAATTTCTCTCTTCACTTTCGATTTCGCAAACGGTTTGGGGAATGCAAAAGCGACGAAGCTCTTAGATTACGGAGCGTATCGTCTGAACAATACTCAGCCACTCGATGTTGTCGTCGACGTTATCATCGTACTGGACTCCACGCGTCTCACAACAAGTGACTTTGGCTCGGTTGGCTAGCCAGATTGAATGTGACGCAAACGTTCAGATCAAAAATTGGTCGGCAACTTTCACAAATCAGTTCCGAGTCTCCTCCATTGAGAGCCGCTTCGCCATTGTCTTGAGCAGTGCTGATGTACAAGCCTTCATCCCCTTCAACAGCTATGCGAACGCGGACGAACTGGCGCAGGCGATTCAAAATCTTACATACGTCACCGGGCAACCGTCCACACCGGCTGCCATCAACAGGTTAGGCAGCCTCGTGTATTTCTAGACATTTTAGTACCCTTTCATATATCAACGTCACCGTGATGCAAACACAAAATGGCTGGCGATCTGGACGTATCTACTTGATCTACACAGGAAGCGCGACAGAGTATTTATTGGCCTGCAAATTTCCAGAAAAGTTCAGGCCTGATCCTAACGACTTCACTCAAATTCGAAATGTGCTGATATCTCGACGAGTAGATATCTTGGGAGTAGATCTCATGGGTGGACAAGCGGCAAATCTGCAGGATCTGCAAACCCAGGGCGTTGTCACTGTGAGTAGGACTAGTTTGTGAGTAAACTACATAGGTTGGCAATGCGTCCGAGCTGAATCCAAACACTCAGGCTGACGTAAACATCACGACATTTGTCGTTACGAGTAAGACAAAGTAACAAAATCATGCGCTTTCAGACTACCAGCAAGCGCTCTATGTGCCGCCTCCACTCGATCAGATCATTGCGGATTATCATTTCTTTATCGACATCTCGGCGCTTACAGGAGCGCAAACCATCGAGGTAATGGATTACTGAAAAATATATGGGCTTAGATTATTGGCTTCTTGCAATACCTTGTCAAGCATTCAACGGTGTCAGACAGCAGCGCCAGATATTCTTTCATTCCATACAGTGCTAATGGCCCAGTGACTCCACTGACGTTGTCGACGTCTCGCGATGACATCCTAGCTTGGATAGAAAAACTTCAGCCAAGCCCCGCTGCTACTGCAAATCTTCAGAGGTTTTTCTCTTTGAGTATCTACCATAAGGGACAAATTTAGTGCCCTGGAATACTTCAGAAATGTGACAGAGACTAAAGTTAGGGCTTCGAGATTCGAATTGTCATTCATCACGGTCATTGCGACGAATCCAAAGTAAGCTCAATAAGGAAGCACAAATTTTCAGTATCACACCTTCTCTTGGCGACACAAGTTGGCTGCAGCCTGACGACGTGTACAGCACAAATCGTCTCTATGGTTTTGCGTACGCGCTGAAGCTGGATTCCGTTCCTTACCTTCAGGTATCTAGTAGTTGGATGAGCTTAGCTGTTGTTTAGTTTCTAAAACCAAGCGACGATAGAAATGGATTAGTTGCAACGTCGAGCTTGGGCTTGTATTCACCCGCCGTAAGCGGTCCTTCTGGCTATATCAACTATCTCATTGACAGTAAGAATTTCCACCATACAAATATTTCTTATTATTAGAATATTCGCAATTTATATCCTCGTTCTCGTGGGGAACGAACAATCCGGCTACAGGAATCACGCCACCCATATCAAACAACAACGTCAGCACAACAACTGGTCGTACATACCCGCCGGGGTTTTCGGGATCAACAGTGCCAACTAATGCGACGGAGATTACTGATCTAACCTACCATCCTATGTCTTCGAGACCACCCGGCTCGCCCTATACGCTACATTCCACCGCAGCTGCTGCAAACAGCACAACAATCACGACGCACGTTACAGGTGTTTTTGAGCGTTTCCCTGAGTACAGACAACACAATAACAGCACCTCAGACCATACCGGTACTTCATTCAACGACTGTGGTCACAACAACTTCAACCTCAACAGTCAAACCTTGTTGGTTGCTTCTGCGCAATAAAACAGTTCAGCATCAACAACGCAAAGTACGAAGACGTCAGCGGAAGAAACAACACCGGTATTCATCTCCGTCTCGCCAGAGCTAACGACACTCGTGCAACAAGAAACCTCGGGTGTTTCTGGAGAATCAGAAACTCTCGGCTCGTCATCGAGGCTATCTGAATCCACTACAACCTCTTCGCTTGGAACAGATTCTTCAGCTTCATCAGATGCCAATTTGGCGATGAATTCGACAACAACATTCCAACAAACTGCCACTACTACGGGGCCAACAGAACAGACGATTTCGTCTGAGAGCAGCTCGTTCGCAACAACTGAGACTCCCGAGTGGGCGGAATCGGCGCCAACGAGTGGAAGGTCAACTGACAGTTTAACGACAGAGAGTGAAGAAAACGTAGCTTCCTCAACGACGGGTGGGATTTCTGCTGAAATCCCTACTGATGCATCAACTGACCATGAAGCGACATCATCGTCGTTTTTCCAAACCTCAACTGTCTCTGAGAAAACAGAAACATCCGGCTCGTCATCGAGACTCTCCGAAACCACAACATCGTCGTTTGACTCCTCAACATTGCTGGAATCACATTCGTCGACAAGTTCTTCAACAAATTTTCAGCAAAACGCTACATCAACGAGATCTACTGAAGAGAAAACCTCATCTGACAGTAGCTCCTCAGTGATAGCCGAGACTTCCGAGAGTGCTGAAGCGACATTGACAAGTCAACAGTCCGTTTCAAGTTTAACAACAGAGAACCCCGAGAACTTCGATACTTCGACGACTAACGGAATTGCCTCTACAAAAACAACCAGCGTTATGTCAAACACCGAAACAAGAGACTTCTCGTCAACTCGAGAAAATCCCCATGATATCACAGGAATTACTTGGCATACGCCTCCTACGCACCCAACTGGGCATCCTGTATTTCCCACAACTACTCAATCAACAACGACGAGCATCGGTATTGGCACACCAGCAGGTTTAACCTTTTAAAATCGACTGAAAAAAAGACTTTTTTAAAAAATGACTGATTTTGCTAACTTTTGTAGGCGTACCTACTTCGCCATCAGATGTGTCCGTTGAAACAACCAAATCAACAACGCTTGCGTTTACGCACGGGCTAACATCTGCACCAACCTCACAGTCAGCATCAGGTTTGCTATGAACAACAATCCGTCAGCGATTTCAGCTTCGAGTGAGAGCTTTGACGAGGTTTCAACAACGAGCACGACCCGTGAAAGTTTGTCAACTACTGGTGCAGCAGAAACGCAGTCAACAAATGGAAGAACTTCCTCCAACGCTGCTTCCCAGTCAACGTTGACTGATTGGGAGGAAGATACGCAGTCAACCAAGTCATCAACGACCACTTCTACGCCCGCGGAAGAAAGTATCGGAACATCGAAAGTGCCGAGTTCATCTACTTCAAGAGACGGTGTTTCATCCACACAGGACGATGAAAGGACAACACCTGCTACAACAAGTGAGAGATATCAAGACTCTTCCACGACAATCGGTTCCTCTCCCGATTTCGTCACGACGCAGTCGAACGGCGACGTTACATCATCCGCTTCTGAAGAGGCCGGAACAACAACTCAGGGAACTGTTTCTTCCACATGGAGAGGCGTCATGACGACCTCATCCATAGGCACAAGCAAAACGTCTGCACTCGAAGAAAGTAGTACATCAACAATATCTTCAACGGAGACTACTTCAACATCTACTTCAACGTCAACCACACCTTCCACTGCAACATCGCCTTCAACGGCGACTCAAACAACGACATCTTTCATTAGTACTCGTCCTCCACCGACAATAATCCCGTGCCTCGTCGATGCAGCGCTATACATTGACAGCTCCATGGCCGTCGGAAATGGCGCCACATTTTCAACGGTAAGTTTTCGTTTAAAGTCAATGAACATGCCGACCCTCTAGATGCTGAATTTCGTGGCCGAAACGCTAGTGGGAAATTGGACAATAGGCAAAGATCTTGCTGAAGCCACGGTAGAGGTGTATTATAGAGGACCGTCAGCCTCTGATAGCAATGCGTTCAATTATGATAGCGCTACACAACTAAAGGATGCCATTCGTCAACAGATGTTTAGAAATGGACAACCGGGGATTCAGTTGTACGTCCATTCAAAAATTGGATTCAATTCGATTGTATTGTATTTAGCGCATATACGAAACTAAATACACTCGGTAATCAATGGCGAAACAGGACAGGCGTCACGAAAGGTGCCGTGATATTTACCTATTCAAGGTAAGCTCTTTAAGAAATATGAATTCTTATTGTTAGTGAGCGAGATGATATTGCTACAGCAATAGAAATTGCCAAAAATTTCACATACGTCGTCATTGTGGCGATGGGTCCGAATGTTGATGTAACCCTACTGAGGGCGTTGTCTGGCACGGTCATTGCGGCATCCGACTTTAGCGCTGATCTTGCTACAGAGGTTTGGAATCCAGAAGGCAAATTGAGGATAATCAATTTGTGTAGATAACAAACAACCTGTGCAGCTCGACGCATCCTACAGCTGGAACGCTTCCTCCAACGACCAGCGCGACGGGGACACCGATCACCGCAACGTCTTCGACTACTCGCAGAACATCTCCAGCAACGCGGCCCACTGGTCTCATAAGATTTTGGAAGAAAGTTCATTCATCGTTTAGTGAACACTTGCCCAGATTGCAAACCGCCGCAAGGCAATGTCGTCATTCTCGTCGACAATTCAATTGGACTAAACAATAGCGAAACGGTTCGCGCGTATTTGCCAAAATAATTGCGATGCATAATTCAGCTTCAACTTGAAATCGACTTTATTGTGAACAATCTGACGAGTTCGTGGACCTACTTCAGTAGAATTACGTTAGTTGTCTACGCGTCCGCTTATATACAAGCTGGTAGCCTGGAGAACTATGATGACTTCGTCAACACACTGAGGCAACTCGCAACGCTCAAGAACCAAGCGGCAAACATCACCAAGTTCGAGAGTCCTTTACCACTAAACGTTTAGAGCATTGTGGCTTGTGGATCAAGTGATTGCACCGCCGTTCTTAAATAGTGATCCTCTTCGAACGCTTATCTTCGCATCCTCAAAGTGAAAACTTTTGATAACATTATAACAAATCATTCTTCAGCGATGCGTCGAATGCGCTAACCTATGCAGAAGATCTGAGACGCTTCAATCGCGATCTCGTTGTTGTCGGCGTCGGACTAAATGAAACGACAGGAGACCAGCTCGTACCACTTGCAAGCCTAAACTCATTTGTTTCCTGGCCGGACTTGACTAATATTGACGGTTTGGCTCAAAGAATTAGCTCGGTGTTGTGAACTAGGAGGATTAACTTCCGATCAAAAATCTAATTCAACATTATCGTTGGCGACTTAAATTATTCGTTGGACATTGGCGAATAAATGTACTTCTTTCCTGTCGCATTGAAAAACAACACAACCAAGCTTGGATGACTGAACACGATGGATTTGAAAGCATTTATATTTTGCCATTGTGCAAGTGACGTTTTAGCCTAGTGTACGTTCATGCACCCTGTCCGTTTAAAAAAACGCTTTTCAGCATGAGCTTCGAGCGATTTTATAGTATACTTTGCTGTTCTGCTAAATCTGAAGTTTCTTTGTAGAAATTGTTACGCCATGTTTTTTGCATTTTTCGTGTGCTGCCGGAAGCTTACAAACTGTTCTGGTCTATGGTCTTTTCCGTGCAGAAAGCCCGAAGGGATTCTCGTAACAGAGACGTTTTTGCGAAAGTTGAGTCACTGCTAAGATATCGGGTCTTTTGGCGAATGGGGTTCGTTCTTTGTGGGAATGCGACTTTTCAGAAAGCTGGTAGACTTATATCAAGGTTCGACTTTGGCGAAAGCGTAATCTCTTGTTTGACGTCCACAGGGCCCAGCGTATATAAGTGCTACATGAGGTGATAAAAGATACTTCGAGTCGACGCAAGCAGGCTAGACAGTGCAAGCCGTAATGCGCGCATTGTTCCTAGTCGTCTGTTGTCTCTTGTTGAAGGAAAACAGTGCTATAATTAAAATCGATCAATTCTTCCCGTTCGGTCTCTCAATAGGTGACACCGCTGTCCCACGTAGTGATGACGGGGGTACACCTCCGATCAATCTAACCATTACCTTTCCCTACTTCGACTACCTTCATTCGACTCTCTGGGTGAGCGTCAATGGCGCCATCTCCTTCCTTCGAGTCATCCAGACCTTTACGCCTACCTGCGTTCCCGTACCACAAGCGTTTCGCATGATTGGACCCTACTGGTAAGTGGCCGAAAAACACCAAACTCCACGGTTATCGACCTGGAATCGGGCCCACGGTTCGGCTTCGGTTGGGTTAGGGTGCCAAGCTGGTCTTGGTGAACCTGTTAGAGGAATCAAATATTTGGTTACAGGGCGGACGTTGACATCAGGCTAACCGGCAACATTTGGTATCGAGAAACAGCTGACGCGACCGTTCTGAACCGCACAAACGTTGAAATAAGGAACGCATTTCCTGGAATCCAGAATGTGCGCATGCGCTGGGCCTTTGTGGTCACCTGGTACAACGTGACCTAGTTTCAAGACGATTGTGCGCAATGTGATCGCAAGAGAAACTCATTCCAAGCAATTCTCGCCACTGATGGCACACAGTCATTCACGATCTTCTTGTACGAGAACATGACGTGGACAACGGGCGACGCGAGCCACGGTGTGAATGGTTTAGGAGGTAACATTTTTACAATCTAAATATGGAATTGTTGCGTCCTTAGGAACTCCCGCTCAAGCTGGCTTCGATGCAGGCGATGGAAAGAATCGACTCATGATCGAAGGCTCGTGCCAGAACTCGATCTTGACAGTCAATGAGCGCAGCAACGTCGGCGTTCCTGGAAAATGGGTCTTTCGTGTGGATGATGCGGACATTCAAACTGCCGGTTGCACAACCGTATTTAATGGAACATTGCGCTTGTCTCCTTCTTACATCTACACACTTCCGACAAGTCCACTGTTCGCTACCGGGCCGTGTGTGCCTGAAAATGCGACAGTCACTTGTATTTTCAATGATCCCCTGGGCAACGTCACCGAGCTCGAGGCGGTTGTCTTCGGTAACGACACTTCAAGCACGTAAGAACTTTTCTGGCTTATGTTAACGAGAGCATCCAATTGCCCTGCTTATCTCATTGGTTCAGTATCGCATGTCCGACGCCAGTTTTCTACTCCACTGGAAAGCTGACCTTCGGGTTAACGATCGAAGCAACGAATTACTCACAGGCGTACAGCGCGTCGATCTACGTTGTTGATCCTGGAACGACAAGCGAGGGCCTGCATTTCAGCTACTCAAACGACTACGAAAGCATTCTGTTCACATGGGATCCGAGTGAATTCGAAAGTGAACCGCTAATTCTTGAGACCCTGTTCATCAATGTTCGTCAGAAAGTCAAAAACTCAAACCAATTACAGAACAATAACCATACTGAGTGGAGCGCCGTTGAAATTGCTAACAACGTGTCGAACACAGGCAGCTTCTTGGTTTCCCGTGGAGAAATTGAAGCTCTTCTTTCGCAAATCGGCTTCGACGCCTCGTTAATTGGTAGCTACTTCCGGCCAGTTCACCGTCTGAAGACGGAGTGCACAATCTTTGACTATCAAACAGTGGAAAGTGCTTGCGAGTCGATTGAAGCAGTAAAGGTCGGAAAGGCACTCATTCTCGCGTCCGAATCCGGTGAGAAACTGCTTGTTTAAACCCCAAATTCGACCATTGTAGCGCTGGAGTTATTTGAAATCACAATTACGTTCACAAATGCCGGCCTTGATGCTTGTCTTGCATGGTACGGATTGTCGGAAAGTCAACTGGTGCCAAGCGATGTGATTCATTGCCCACCGACTCGAACTCAAGTCTCTGTTGATCCTCGTTTTGCGTTCATCGAGAATGCCTTCACGACAGCATGGCATCATGGTGCGGCATGCTACGAAAGCACTCTGCCAAGTGCGACCGGAGGTGGTCAGCAGTGCTGCTACAACAACGATCAACTTATCGTTGGACGTCCTGGTATGTTAACTGTGATTGCCAAAAATTTGAAGATGGCGGAACCATCCAACGCTATAGTCCGAAGAGAGACTTCAATCATTACGTGATGCTGGACCTTTTGCCATACCTCATTTGCTGCAAGAATGCAGTTCCATTTGCCCAGGATGGAGACCTTTGTGACCTGTACTATGTGAGGAGGCCGTCTGACGACGGTAGCCAGTATCAACCCTGGACACCGGCGACGGCTCACGGCGACCCACACATCACCACTTTTGACAATCTCGACTACACTTTCAATGGCGCGGGAGAATTCTGGATGCTTCGAAACACAAGCCAACAGCCGGTCCTTCTTCAAGCGAGGATGGAGAAATTTAACGACGCTAGTCTCTTCTCTTCTTTTGTTACCACAAGTTCAAATTCGCCGTTGATTCAGGTTTGTGTTGTTGGGTCGATGATGAAAATTGCTTTAGATCGAGCAGTCTGAAGTACGAATTGTGGATGTGTATGTCGATGGGCAAACGCTTGATCTCTCTCAGCTGAGGACCATCAACTTTGGTGGCGTCTTTCTCGATGTCACTGAGGATCGAAGCGCTGTCACAGTGGCTTACTCTTCCGGCATCACTTTCGTGTTCATTACCACTGGAGCACTGAGGTAAGCATACGTCAATTTCGGTCAACGTTGTTCAGCATTATGACGTCGGCAGATGACACGAATCGAAATCTCACACTCGGGCTTCTTGGAACTTTCGACGGCAACTCGACAAATGATCTTCAGAAGCCGGATGGAACGCAAGTTCCAACTAACTCAAGCCTTCGTGATATTCACTATCAATTCGGTCTTGCGTGGATGATCACCGCTGAAGAAAGCGAATTCAATTACTTTGGAAAGACCTACAGCGACTACAACTTCCCCGACTACACTCCAAACTTTGATTTCTCAGTGGACGATGCACCAGAAGAAGCAACAGAGGTGTGCGGTGACGATTGGGCTTGTCTCTATGATTACACAACAACTGGAGATGCCACGATTGCGAATCAGACTCTCACACTCGGCAATCAGTTTAACGAAACCCGAAACGTGACCGAACAAGTAATCGAGCTCTGTGAACAATTGGTGATGCTTCCAAATGTGCACTGCGACTATCGAAACAATAGCCTTCTTCCTCCTGCACTTGCGATGTGCGGATGCGTACGCGGTTATGAAGTGGACGGCGAGACAGTCTTCGAGTGCGAAGGCTCAAATCTCCAATGGAACGGCACTTCACCGCGCTGCGTTGCTATTGACACCGAGTCTTCAATATCAGCAGTGTCGTCAACAACAACCACCGTGAGTCCCTTTGATTTCATTCCCCCGCAAATTCACAAGCCAAAGATTTGCTGGGGCTCTTTTGAATGGGCCAGGGGATGAAAGCTGCTTGAGAGTTTTGGCGATGACATAATGATGGTATTGCAGACGTCGACGACGACAACGCCGACCACGACGACGACGACGACAACCAGTACTACCACACAAGCCACCACAACAACTACCAAAGCTGCCCATTCTCAGCTGGAATCTCGACAGCCTCTGCTAAGAAATATCTTTGTGGTCTCGGCGTTGTTTATGGCGCAGCTTTAGAAAGCTACTCAGCACAAATAAACACTTCAAGTTTTAAATCGGTTCGAAAATATCGGTTTTTCGGTTTTCAGAAAAATCGTTTTATGGGAGCAGCAAAAGAGCCAAAAAAAAACACAAGTTTTTGTGCCTGGGAATGCGTCAGAGTTACAGAGAGTGACTCTTAAGTCTCGGATATTATTGGGTTGTTCAGGAAATAATGTCACCACAATCGCTAATCTCTGTTGTTCGCAAGACGTCTTTTTTCCGAGCGTTATCATAGGGCCAATCTTTGACATTCTCATTGAAGTCTCGTGTGTTTGACTCTCAAGTCTTTGATTAGCTTTGATTAATAAACGTTTTTGAGATATTATGAATTGGGACGATCGCGGCGATGTTGGTAGTGAAATGATGAATTCAAGAAAGCGTACGAATCGTAGTTTTTTGGTATTAGGAATTGTGTTTATTGCTGCGTTTGTCTTTCTCATAGCAGGAGGAGTCACACTCGGAGTTGGAATCCATAAGGCTAACAAGAAATCGTCAACTGGTTTGAACCTGCTGGACAATAGCCTCTGCTGTTCCTTTCAGTAATAGTCGCACCGAATGAGACATGTTCGGTGAAGCAAGTTGTACATTATTCAGCCAATGCTCCCTGGATTCAATATGATTCGAACTACGACAATGTCTCTTCGCCGGCCAGCCAGGCGTTAAGTGCAGAGCTTAGCCGGAATGTGCGTGTCTTTCCACTCTTAATAACAAGCTCACAACCAGATAACAAGCATTTTGACCGCGAATGCCTCTTCGAACGCACTTAATCACGCGGGCGCCAAAACTCTGACGCCCAACATTCTGGGTGTCAACATCGATTTGTTTCAAGCGTAAGAGAAACGACAAAAGAATTGCTCCGGGTCTTCAGTTCAACGTCGGAAAATCCGCCGACGTTGAATTTTTATGGAACTCTGGCATATAGCGAGCAGGTCGCTCTTGACGACGTACGCAGCAAACTGACTGCGGCCAACTTTGGCGTCAATCTTTATGGTTCTCTTTTTGGTCTCATCGACGCCTCAGGTAACGCTAATGATCAATGTGAGGGTGGTGTACGTCCGCCAACTGTGTCAACGGCAACAACAGCACCACCTCCAACTTCCCAGCCATTCCCACGTAAGCAGAAAATTCACGTCTCATTTGTTCAGCATATCCGTGTGATCCTCGTTCGCAGCCTTCTCGCACAGTGATCTTTCTAGTTGATGCCGCTTTCCCGTCAGACCCAAACACACCCATCGCGACAAAGCAAGACGCCGTAGGTGTCTGGCGGCTGCCATAAATTTTCAGTTACGCGCTTATCTTGGCTCCGTCGCTCCAGCTTCTAGTAATTGGGGCGACTACCAGATGGGAATCGTCACATATTTCAGCACGCAGGCCTTTCTCTCAGAGAACTTTCTCTGCAACAACGCCACCTGCTGGACAGATTCAATCAACAGGGTCGTTGTGCAAACGAACAAGACGCAGAGCCACAACTTGACCAGGTCGCTTCTGAAGAGGGTCGCATGCTCTTTGCAGAGGGCTATCAGCTGTGAAAGACGAGTTTTCCAGCCCAACCCTGCAGCTGCCAGTGGGGCGAGCTCGAAATCTTGTTATACTAACTGATGGATTGTGGGCTGAAAGATTTTTAACAAGCGTTTCAGCGACTATGATGGCGGTTTGGGCCTTGAAAGAAGTCGAATGGCGATGGATGTCCTTACGAGGACATTCTACATCTCCATCGTTGATGTGACCTCAGACCGCGGCACCCTAAACACTTTGTCGTCGCTCGTTCCGGATTCGTACCATCAACTGATCCTCAAGTATTGGTATCAACTGCCAGCTGGGAACATCGTGGCCGATAGGTCCTTTGATTGGATTTGCTCATGTAAGTTGAGCTAGAAAGCCTCGTTGAACAACACTCTAGCAACTGCCGTAACTATCGCGCCACCAACAACAACGACAACACCATGGACTCAACCCCTGATCACAGAGACACTACCCGCTGCTCCCACGCCGCCACAGCCCGTGCTCGGTTTGGTGCAGATCTCAATTACACCTCTGCTTAATTAGATACTTACTGTCCAAGCTACATTGATCTCGGTCTTATTCTTCACACTTTGATCTCAGATGATGATTGGCATAATGTGAGGACGAAGCTTCAACTTTTGATTCATGTTTAGGTCCTCAACTTTGCTACCACTAAACTATTGCCAGTTTTTGGAGGCATCGACGCAGGCGATCAGACGGATCGCTTGACACGTCTTGCTGTTTCCCTCTACGACGATTTCACTGAACAATTCGTTGCTAACTTTACGACATTTTCCGATTCTACTTCAATAGCGAATCTCATTGGCGCTGCACAGAATCATCCGCCCAATGTCGCGACTGTTCAAAATCTGACAAGGTTTGGTTGATCGCGAGTACATTTCCTAGGGTCTTTGCCGCTTTTGATGACCTAATTTCAAAGAGCGGTCGACCTTATGCAACAAAGGCACTCATTGTGCTCTCGGACCTTATCAAGTCAGTTTGGTTGCTTGCTGAACCTTTTCAGCGACAATAACGTGACATTCAAACAGGAAGTTCAAGCGCTAAACAAGCATGGGATCCAAGTCTTTGCTGTCTATATGGGCGATCGCGACTATCTGGAGAACTTCAACGGCTATTATCGCCTGCCGCTAGCACAACTGGCGGGAAATCAAACGGCAGCGGTTCTCGCTGCAAATGCCGTTCGTGACTTTGTCTGCTATCTTCCACCTCCAAACGGTTTGTGAAGGAAATGTGACTAGCAGCACTTGCAGAGGTGAATACATCACCAGCTGGGCCACAGACCCCGAACCCGGAGCTTATCCCTCAAGGTCCACTTCAACCGATGGTTTCGAATCCGGCAATCACCATTGTCATTGACACAAGTGCAAATCTAACCGATGGCAGTAATGCTTTGAATGATCGTGGATTCGAAGTGGTAGGGTTTTCATTTGTGCCGCTGAAAACTACGTAGCTCCGACTCTTCTTGGCCAACACGCTCATTAAATACGATATTGGAGCTGATGCCACGCGAATCGCGCTCGTCACCTACGATTCGAAGGCATACGTGGTCATCTACCTCAAGCAGTGCAATACTTGGGACGATCTTTACAAAGCCATTACTATCGGCTTGCAATATGGACCGCAATACAACCACTCATACAGTCGAAACTTGGACAAGTAAGCTAGCTCTAAAAGGCACACTACTCCCATTCATTTTCAGCGCGCTTGATTTGGTCCTAAACACTGTCTACGAGCCACAGAATGGCTATACCATTGACAACAAGCATCACTTGTGGATCTTTACTACCGGATCGTAAGACATTCGATTGTGTAAGCACGGCTTCAGAGACACAACAAACACAAATCCCACAACTTATCAGGACTCTCTCAAAGTAAGTGAATCTCATTTAATCTACCACGAACAGATCATGGCACGCTCTGGAGTGACCCTCACAACCCTGGGGCTGGGTGTTGTTGACCAGGGTTTCATGAACACTTTTGGCCCGAACTACTATCTCATGCCAACCTATTTGGATCCATTTGTGGGACTTGCATCTCAGAGCAATCAACTCACCAGCGACCTCTACAAGTTGACTAGTGGAACACGTAAGAGATTAGCTTTGTCGCAAAATGATTTGTAGAAAACGCGCTCACACCGTCAATGCTTCAAATCGTGGCGGATATCGTCATTGCCGTCGATCTGTCGGCACCGCTGTCAACTTCTGTTCTCGGTCATGTCAAGGACTTCCTAACGACGCTGATCAACACTCTGACGATCTCTAGCGACTACACGCAAGTCGCACTCTTTGGCTTTGGCACAAACGTCGGATCAACGACGCTCACATTTAAAGCTGGAAACTCGTCAACAGCGGTCCTTGCGGCCATTCAAAGCCTCCAAGCTGGTCGAGGAGATGAAGCAAACTACAGAAAGTGCATTCTCCTCATGAACTTTTCCAAATATTCTAGTGCTATGAATTACATTATGAGGACTCTGTTAATCTCAAACAACGGGTGGCGAAGTGGTGCAACTTATGTCATTTTCATCACCGCTAACAAGTTTGATCTTTTACGCTGTTAACGGAGTATCTTGAAGAGAGGGAGTGCTCGATGAAACGGCTCACACAGCTCTTAGCAAGGAAGCAGTAATGTTTTCGATTGGACTAGCTGGATCTGAACTTGGCTTCCTCTCCAACATCTCTTCGTCTCCTTCGTACGCATATTTGTTGAACAATACAGCGGAGCTCCTTGATTGGGCTCTGCCTTCGGATGGTGACTTTACCAAAGCTCCGCTGTCGTTGTTTTTCACGGAGATTTCAAACGGTCTGCGCTATCTTCGTGCGACAATGTTCAGTGCATGGAGCGTACCGAACGAACAACACTCGGCCCGTGGACGTGACAGCCGACGTGGTCATCGCGATTGATACGACTCGGCTAACTCAGCGAGATTTTGACTCGGTTTGCCATCTTCTTCAAGTCGCAAAGAATTCAGATCAAAAACTGGGCGATTGCCTTCACTAACAAATTCTTGATATCTTCTCTGGCTACTCGCTTTGCGTTCATCGACATCGCCGCAACAATTTATGGCACCGTTTTGTTCAAGAGCTATGCCGACCAAGACGATCTCACTTCGGCTATCCAGAATCTTTCATTCGCTGGACAGCAACAGCCCTCAACGCCGGCATATGTAAAAGGGTGAGGCTGCTTTCAAACTTTCAACGACGAGCAGGACACTGACATTCATAAACAGCACTGCACTTACACCGGAACAAGGATGGCGTTCAGGTGGTGCATACCTAGTTTACATTGCCAGTGCTACAGTGTAAGTGGAAAGCAATTAGAGAGAGACTTTTCAGGCCAGATCCAAATGATTTTACTGATGAGCGAATTGCACTTCTGCAAAAGCGTGTGCAGATTCTTGGAGTGGATCTCATGAGCGGCGGAGCTTCATCATACCTTCAGGAATTGCAAACCGCAGGAGTCATAACTGTAAGTTCTCAATTGGTCTACGCAAACTCTTTCAGTTATCGTCGCCGAGTGCCTTGACTCCGCAATCGGATGCCGACAAGAACATCACCACTTTTGTCGTCACAAGTAAGATGAAGAGTTTATGAAGCTTTCAGACTATCAATCAACAATCTACACACCTCCTTCGCTTGAGCAAGTTGTTGCCGACTTTTTCTTTTTGATTGATCTTTCGACTGGTAGCGACGAGCAAACCAACCAGGTCTGTTTACAACTTCACCTAACGCTTGAAGATTGTCACCTTCCTAAGGTACATCGCATCGCACTCAACGACAGCCTCAACTGGAGCTCAGTTCTCGTTTATCCCCTACAGCGGCAATGGGACTGTTAATCCTCAGCCATTATCGCCGTCGATCTCTGACATTGACGACTATCTGCAATCCATTCGCGCAGTTTCCTCTGACGCTACGGATCTTCAAGGGTTTGCCGGTTTCGTTGTCTAAGCGCTTTCCAGGGCGCTGTCTTACTTGCAACTACTTCTCGGCAATACCACGCTTGGTGCAAGAGGCGGTCTAACCTTCGTGACAATCATTGCGAGCAACCCGAAGTGAGCTTTGTTACGTGCTTAAAGACTCGATGTTCAGTCTAACCTCTGTCCTTGGTGACGCAACATGGCTTCAACCAAATGCCTACAGTTATAATCGGCTTTATGGATTTGCTTATGGAACGCGTGTCGATTCTCTCGATTATTTAAAGGTACACAACTCCCCGAGTAACGTGAACGGTGATGCAGATCATCAATTCACAAGACGAGAGAAATGCTCTGATCTCTACAAACAACTTAGACGTGATTGGCTCCGCCGTTAGTGGCCCCACTGGCTATTTGTACTACGTCACCGATCGTAAGCAGGAAATGAAAGAGATTGAAGTGCCGCAGAGTTCGCGCGATTCCTCAATCGGATAACGACAACTCCTCAACCCACAACGACAACTTTTCTAACAACTCCAGTGCAGACAAGCACCATGAGCTCCACAACAGCTGCACCTGAGACATCGTCTTCAACAACTACCTCAACTTCCTCTACAACGACAACCACATGTAGACATATAACTCTGAAGATTGGTGGTAGTGCCGACAACACCGCCAACAACGCAACGAACAACTCCGTCATCGACGGGCAGTAATCAGAACACGAACACTACGTTCACGACTCAAACTTCTACATCTTCGCCTTCAACTTCCACATCAACGACAACGTCGACGAGCACGACGACCACTACCACTACAACAACCACAACAGTTCGTGTTGTGTACTCTTCAAAGTTCTCGCTTCGTAGACGACACCGTCGACGACGCCGACAACTCTCACAACCACACAGGAGACAAGCACGGCTTATACTTTCCAAACCAACGTTCCTCCACTTCCTTGCAGCAAGGATATCATTCTTCTCATCGATACTTCGTCGGCTGTTCAAAACGCGGCGAATTTCGGCGCCGTACGTGTCCATTTTGGATCATATCAAGTGCTCAGTTGATCAGCTTCACAACTCAAGTGCTGTTACCAACGTGGCCAATAGACCCGAAGGACATTCTTGTGGCACCTGCATTCTACGATAACGCCACTTTTACTCTCGCCGACGATTTTGATGCCAGAACGATCAACGAGACAATCACTCTCATCAATTTCAACGCGAAATACCATGGCGGAGGGCCGAATGTTGCCAGGTGAGATCGATTGCTCGAAACGTTCAACTTTCAGGGCACTGCGAGCAGCGACAGTGGTCGGGCACGCTCGCTTTGTCAATGTGGTGACGATTCTCTTAACAGCCTCAGCGTAAGTGAAAGAACTCCTAAAACTAAAGCAAATAGTGATCCTTCCGACGTCGCTAATTCTCTACAGTATGCAGATCAGTTGAAGCAAGACGGCAATAGCGTTATCGTGGTCGGGTTTGGAGGCGCTGATGTAGGTACTCTCAGAAACGTGAGTGAACCGTTTCCAATGGGATGTGTTCAGATCTCATCTGGTGTTGGATTCGCGTTCTCCACGGGCGATTTTGCGGGCAATTCAACGCTAGCCGCGAATATCACGACCGCTATCTGCATACCACCGCCGACAACTCCAACCACGCCGGTTCCAACAACGCCTCCAACAACAACTCCGCCGCCGAGCGTTCCCTGCTTTTTGGATGTCGCCATTCTCATCGATTCCTCAAGTGCCATCGGCGCCCAGGACGAATTCTATAATGTGAGTTTTGAAACAGTCTTTGCGATTTTGAGTGTTAAAATATTAAATGAGGTGTTTTTAGGAAGTTCAATTCATTGTCAACACTCTGGTTGCGCCATGGACAATTTCACCATCACAAGTAGAGGTGGCGGTGGCCACGTACTGCAGTGGCAATTTTATATCGGCGGACCGAGCCTTCAGATACAACAACACTGCCGATCTGCAACACTCGGTTGTCAGTCTCTCATATATTGGAGGAGCGCCGAGCATTACGACGTGAGTCTGAATTGCATGGAAACAGACAAGTTTTAGTGGTTTCCTTTCACTTGGATCATTGCCATGGAGAGGCAACGGCAGCAAGCAAGGAGTCGTCATTCTCACCTATTCGAGTCTTCGAAACGATGTGACGACGGCCATTCCACTGGCCCAGTCCCAGGGCGAGACGGTCGTCATCGTTGGACTTGGCTCCAGTGACATTTCCCTCCTTCAAGCTATCACGGGGGACGCAATCTACACGAACGATTTCAATGCTGACGTCGCCAGCTTCGTTTGTTTTCAGACAAAACTGCTAAACATCGTAGGTATCGAATGCTCTTTGTTCTTCGTCTCACCCATCACCTGGAACACTACCGCCACTCATGAATTCGTCTTCTGCAGCACCGGCAACGTCCGTCACTCCGCCAACCAACCCTCCGTCTCCTAGTTTGTGCCTGACAATGTTTGAAACAAACTTTAGCGACACCGCAAGCAATGTGTGATGACTGCAGACCGAAGGGAGAGAGCATTCTTCTTCTGGTTGACACTTCGACAGGCATCAGTGCCGACAACCTCAAGCTCGTCGTCGCTTTCATTCGTGACCAATTGGTCTTGCCCTGGAATCATTTCAACCGAGTTGCTTTGGCTTCTTATGATGCTGACAACAATTTCCATCCTATCAACTACTACGGAGACGTTCAGAACTTTAATGAATTTGTAGTATATCTACAGCTCATCCATTCGCGTAATCAGACGGCAAACTTGACAAGGTATTGCAGTTGCAGAGTAAAACACACACTTCAGTACGCTCAAGCAAGCATTCAATACGTATCAAGCTAGCTATCTGTATGGATCACAAATGGTTGTTCTCTTTGCTTCAACCAAGTAAGAATATTACAGTCCGGAATTTTTTCTAGAGACCCCAATGACGTTGCCGAAGCTTCGCCTTGGGCTGCTCAACTACAAGCGTTTGGCGGAGTGCTAGTTGTTGCAACTGGAATGAACGATACCGGCACATTGTCTAACCTTGCTTCGCCCAACTCAACATTAATTTGGTCCGATTACGGAAACACAGAAGGCATTGCGAATGTTATCGATAGCTGGTTGAGTAAGCGCAGTTGATTTGCCATGAGCATTTGTAGACACCGGAGCGCTTGACTTTACGGCTCAACCAATGACGTTTCCTTCTACGACGACGTCGCCTTCAACCACAACGTTACAAACAACGACTTCAACTATCACACAATGTGCGATTTTTTAGTTAGTTTCATCTGTTTAGCAACGAGAACACCCAATGCATCACCACTACCATGCAATAAGGATGTCGCGTTGCTTATCGACAGTTCGGCCGCTGTTGGCAGCAAAGATAACTTTCTCAAAGTACGCTTTTTCAAATCTAACTTTGTTTCAGGAACTAGTGACATTCGTTGAAGTCGCCCTTTTGCCAAAGTGGCCTATTGATCAAAATTTCATTCGGGTTGCTCCTATCACCTATGATGCGCAATTGGTGACGCCACTTGACGAGTTCGATGCCCAGTATCTTCAAGAGCTGCTCGTTCTCTTGAATTCTACGGCCTATTACACTGGCGGTTCACCCAGCATTGCCAGAGGACTGAACACTACAACAACTCTGTCCAATCGCCGTCCAGTTAACCTCGTCACCGTATTACTGACGGCTTCATGGTTCGCTTCTGGACCTAACAACTTGACTGGAATGCAGGAATGCTACGGATATTGTCGCATCTTTGCCGATCTCCTATCAGTTGAGGCAGAACGGAGACTCCGTGGTAGTTGTTGCTCTTGGCGGAAATGCCGCACCTGAAGATTCGTCCATCCTTTCCCCCGTATCTTAAACTCGACAGCATTCAGCGTTCATCTCTCTTTTCAGCTCTCTTCGGGTGACGGATTTATGTTTAGCACTGCCGATCTCAGTGGAAGCGATGAATTTGCCACAGCCATAACGAACGCCCTGTGCCGAGCTCCCGAACCGCCACCAACGACGAAATCGTCAACTACTCCTCCTACGACTCCAACATCGCCAGGGTTTGTGGCGTTCGGGAAGGTATGCAATGATTCTAGACCATCTACATCAGCTGCTACAAGTACGGCATCAACTACTCAAGCGGCCACAACAGGACAGACGACGGTCCAGGTGACTACGAGTAGCACGACCGTAACCGGCCCAACAACAACTCGTGGACCGCCGCCCACTCAGCCACCCTCAACGACCGGCAATAACGCAAAGATGGTTGACGTTGGTGATTTTTAGTTACTCCTGCCCCGTGCGCTGACTGCAACCCGCCGACTCAGAACATCTTGATCATCGTCGATCAGTCGAACGGGCTCAATAGCAGCACGGTTTGCCATGTCGCGTTCATCATTCCAGTGTAGCTTGCTCTACAAATCGGCTTTGTCGTGAATAATTTAACCGGTGCCTGGAACCATTTCGAGCGCGTGGCTCTAGGAGCTTATGCCTCAGGATATCAATCTGTCGCGTCCTATCAAGATATTCAAAGTCACGATGAACTGGCAGAATTCTTTCAACTAGTCACTCTAAAGGCTCAAAATGCCAGCATTGCGTCGTATGATTTTGTTTATTGAATCCTATTTCTTCAGGGCTCTAAGAGGCGCAACTGGAGTCACTCCATTGCCGCTATTTGGCAAGCAAAGAGTCATCTTCTTCACGACATCTTAGTAAGCCAATATGCACAAAAGCCGATCCTCATTCAGCAATGCTGGTGATATCACAAGCGCTGAGCCCTACGCGCAGACTCTTCAAGGGATTGGTGGAGTAACCATTGTTGGTGTTGGTCTCGATGACACGACGGGCAGCGCCTTACAAGCACTCGCTTCGCCAAATGGCTACATCTCCTGGCCAGACCTCAGCAATATTCAAGGACTTGCACAGAAGATCTCTCAGACCTTGCGTATGTTCCTCGTTCGTCTAACCTTCAGAACTTGCAGAACCAACATCCAATCAAAGAACTACAGCTGCTAGTAAGTTGAAGTCTGAAAGCAACACTTGGGCTACGGGATATAGATAAGCCTGAATGAAATGACGAACGTCGCTTGTGTCGCTTGTGTCGCTTGTGGGGTGGGAGTGCACGGAATCGACCCAGTCGCCGGTCGGATGAGTCCGTGTAGCCGGCCCAGTCGCTTTCCAGGCTACCCCAAATGGTCAGACCCAGTCGCTTTTTTTTGCCCGGTGCAACCTTCATTTGACCACTGTTAGTGCTGTGTGTCCTTTTTCATTTCAATGATGTTTACCACGTTGCGCTGTATCCGCCCAGCGAGTACGTAATCAGACAACGCCCCTGCAGGGTGTGTGCAGCAGCCATAAGGGGGCAATGCAGAAACTTGGTGATAGCTAGAGAGGAGAGAAAGCCGCAGTAATGATGGCTTTGGAGTCGCCGGATACCAAAATCAAGATCAAATGCCCGCTGAATAAAGAAATAGCATGACAGCCCGCTTTTAGCGTATTCCACTACGGCTGTTGGAGGGACAACTGTTCCGCAGGCAACGACAAGCACGGGCTCGACACAAGCTGGAGGAACAAGTGGAGCGACAACGGCTCAGTCTCCGTCAACTGGGTCGCCTGGTGCTACCACAACTGGAGCTCCAACCACTGCCGCTGTTACTAGAACATCACAAGTAACTGCACCGACCACACCCGCACATCAGCCATGTGCCACTGATGTAGCCATCCTCATTGATGTTTCCCAAAACGTAACAAATACTACAGGAAGCGAGTTCATAAGGGTAGACACTGAATTACTAGCAAGTAACCTCGTGAAACTTGAAGGTGCTTGATTTCATCGCAAACTCGTGGGTGGCGACATGGAAAGTGGGACCTTCTAACATGGAAGCCTATGTTGCCGGCTTCTCCAACACGGAGAACTGGCCAGAGACTAACGAATTGAACTACACCTCTACCGCCGATCTCCAACATACCATAATGGGCGTCCACATCTCAGGCCAATCTCCTAACATTTCCCAGTAAGTGCCAACAAAACAGTGCAGCTGATGGATTTAGTGGCATCGTCTCAGTGTACAATGTTACGGGTTGGCGTGACGATCTTCGGCGGATCGTCATTTTCACCTACACAAGGTTAGCCACCTTATCACGCCTTTTTGTGGCCTTTGGGCCAGAGCGCGAGGAAGCAGACCGCACGCCAAGGAAACATTCACAAAACTGATTTCTCGTTTGCAGTGATCCAAGTGACATCCAGCTAGCTGCATCTCTTGTGCCCGAAAACGACGTCATTATCGTCGCACTAGGCAATGCAGACAGTACTGCTTTCGGGGTCCTTTCCAGTTCGGTGTTCAATAAGATTCCCGATGATTCATCCGATGTTTCAACAATGGTCACTAATGTGAGATCCGGAGATTATGTTTGAATTACGAGATTTAGCTCAACAACCTCCTTTGTACGGATCTTCCACCACGAGCAACGCTGCCTCCACCAACTGGATCCACCACCCCACATACAAGTAGCAATGAACCACTAGTGAAATATGTTTAGCTGTTACATCGGGCACCACTTGTGCGAGGGACGTCGCTATTCTTATCGATACGTCGGCTGGAATCCCAAGCGCCGATGATTTTGCCTCGGTGAGCATCTTTGTCTTCACAAGCTAATATGCACTGACTTCAGTTTGTCGGATTCTTGACAAACTCACTAGTTCCTCTGTGGACGGTGAATGAAGAGAACATTGAGGCGGCCGTTGCTGAATATCAACAAGGCTTCTTCAGTTCATTTGCAAATTGGAATCAAGAAAACAACGACGAACTCATACAAGAATTAAGTCGCACAAGCTGGAGTGGTGGCGCGCCTGACATTGTTTTGTAAGATCTCAGTGAAGAAGTAGATAGTTTACGTTTTTAGCGGATTCGGACAAGCAGTAAGCATGGGCTACTCCTTCCGTAATCTGGAGAAGACCACAATATTCTTCACAGCGAATTTGTAACTAAGGTCTTGTCAAAACGAAGCTTTCAGAACCGAACAAGACGTTGCGAGCTCTGTGATTTATGCTAATCAACTGAAAAGCTACAACAACACGCTTATAATGGTTGGTCTCGGACCAGGAGCTCCTTTAAATCTCATCGTGCCTGTGAGTTATCACACCTTTTAAACTTCTTTCTGATGCGATAGTTAGCGAGTGGACCAGAATGGGCGGTTGCTTCTTCGACGTATTCTGGTAGTGCCGAGCTCGCCGTGAACATTTCGAGGGCAATCTGTTTCTCTCCCCTTGCGCCTACAATGGCGCCTGTATCAAACACAAGGCCGACAACTACTACCTCTAAAGGTAGTGCTGCAACGACTGCCGCCGTGAGCATATCCACTGGAAATCCATCTGCTGGTCCTCAAGCCACAACTACTGCCAACACACAAGTGACCACGCAAGCCGCAACAAGAGGTGAGGATCGCACTGTACTGCGACATATTCAGGGTCAGTAGCAACTACTCCGCCGCTTGTGTCTTGCCAACGAGATGTTGCTATCCTCTTTGATGTTTCCATAACAGCAAATGCTGGCGGTTCCTTACTGGTATCGCGTTTTTCTAAAGGGACTAGATAAATTTTGAAATTCAGGTGGCGAACTACCTCAGCCAATCCATCGTAACTCTAATTAATGTTGACTCCGCGGCAGCGGAACTTGCTCTGACACAATACGCCACCGAAACGTTTAACATTGTTTCAAACTTCTCAGCGAACGCCACCGATATCATCAATAAAATCAATGACGACTTGGTTCTTTCCTCGCCCTATGCTGCGAACATCACTTTGTACGAGAAATTTTGACATCAATAATGAAGTCTTTAGTGGCCTTCAGCGTGCGTTAACGCTACCACCCTCCGGCAGAAGCGTTTCACAGACGATTGTCCTCTTGACGCAATCCTCGTGAGTTTTCAGTAGCTCGGACACAAGCGTTTAGTGATACCAACGACATTCAAAATGCCTTACCGTTTGCCCAGCAACTTCAGAGAAATGGAAACGCAGTTGTGATTATTGCTCTCGGTCGTGATGTTAGCCTTAACGCGCTACAACCGGTAAATGGGTAGACATCGGAAATCAATGAGAGCGTTTTAAGCTCAGTAGTGGTGCCGCATTCTCATTCTCGCTGCCCAACTTTACGAGCGATGCAAGCACTGCCATGCGGATTGCCTCTTCTTTCTGTCGACCGACGGTCACAACCCTGCCACCACCGACGACAGCAACTGTGACAACAACGACAATGCCAGGTGAGCTACAAACCAGCAAGTCAACTTGAAGGTCCAACAACCGCGACGCCTCTCCCTTCATGCAGTCGAAATGTTGTCTTCTTAGTTGACGACTCGAGTGGCATACCAGTGGGAACGTTCTTACTAGTAAAATAATCATTGAACTCAACAAAACCGCTTTAGGCCACCACCTTCCTGACGGCAGTCGAGGACGCTATGCTCATTGATTCGACACACTTCGAACTAGCTGTTGCTCTATACGAGAACGCTAACTACTCGTTGCTCACCGGATTCAGTGACAATGCCACGATGCTCGGCAGCTTGATTTACAACATGGACTATGACGGAAAGCAGTCACCCAATGTTACATAGTGAGCCGTTTTGCATTGCTAAAATGGTTCAGCGGCTTGATGAGCCTCGGAGTATTGCCAGCTTCAAGACCAGCTCCGCAAGTGACTCTTCTCGTTTCGGCGACTTCGTATGCGTTGTAATTGTCATATGCTTCTTTAGAGATCAATCCGATATGTCTACTGCCAATCCCTATTCAGCCATGCTGCAACAAGATGGAAACATCGTTGTCACTCTCGCTATTGGGAATGACGCTAATGGATTAGGACAGGTTGAAGAGTTTTCGCCGCCTTAATTTTTTTTCATCTTACAGTTGGCGTCGGGCACCAGTTTTGCCTTCATTAGCACTGACGTGAGGCCAGATGCAGCTCTCATCAAGAGCCTTCTAACAGCGATGTGTGCAGAGGCTCCTCCACCACCAAGCGTACCAACGATAGCTTCAATGCCAAGTTTCTAATTCTGGTCATAAAGCCTTTATCTCTTTGTGTATGTAGAAATTTGATTGCTATGCTAAATGCACTGTGGAAGAAATTGATTTTAGTCAGCAGAAAAAAATTCAATCAATGTCCGCGCTAGTTTCGTAGATTCTTCGTTTTGATTCTCTCTCCCTGAACGGATCCGAAAGGAAGTGAGCATCGTTTTCTACTACACACCTTACTATGAGCAACAAAACCAAAACGGGATAACAGAAGAACTGTGAGCGGAAATCACTGACAGCTTATCAGAGAGCACCTTCAGAGAGAACCCCCCCCCCCCCCCCCACACACACACTTTCAGGACTCCGCCTTTTCTCTCTCACAATGGCCGCCATCAGCTACTCACTCGACACAACTCAAAAGGTCTTCGACGAAGCCGCTGATCTAGTGAGTTTCCTCGCTCAAAAGATTGCTACAGATCTACGAGTACGAGAAGTGGCCGCTGTGCAAAAGCGATCTACGCATTCACCGTCAAGCTTTCGGGGAGGGCTTTCGCTTCGCCACCGCCAAAGAAAGTGGTACGTCATCTATTAAGACACTAGTCCAGAACGTATCGTCGGAACAGCGAGCTGCACTTGGCAGAAGAGCGCCAATGGCAGTCCGGCAATCGGCTATTTCGGTTGTTTCTTTGTGCACCCCGATTTCCGCGGGGCCGGAATCGGGTCGCGTCTTTACGACTTGGTGATGAGTGGCCACGAAGGAGAGAACTGCTCGCTGAAGGCCGGTTTGTCTCTCTCGTACACCTTCATGAATCAGAAGAGAAAATGAGTGAGAAGTACGCGACGAGAAAAGGCTTCAACAAGTTTCATCCGTGGAGTAGTCTATACTACTCTCTCAAGATTTCCCAGATCAGCATGCAGAGTTTGCGAGAGATCGCAGCTGACAACCGTTTTAAGGTGAAGTGATCTAGAAAGGGTTTTAGAGAGTTTATAGAGAGTTTCAGATTCCTGCCGAGGTGAACCTCGAGAAGTTGGCCGATTACGACAAAAATATCGTGAAGGTCAATCGACGGGAACAGATAAAGTTGTGGGCAACGAGAGAGGATGCAACATGCAGGGTATGTGGTCTCTGATTTTGAGTGGAAGAAACAACTCCTAAGATTTCTACGAGTGAAGAGGGAATAGTCGACGGCTTCTGCATTGTGCGCTCCATCCCGGGTGAGAACCTCGCTGTGTCGCCTTGTTTTGCCGACTCGCCTCAGCTTGCTAGACAACTACTTGCTGAGACACTGCTTCACGTACCCAATCTCGTAGACTTCAACAGCCTCATGTTGGGCTTTGTCTCAACGAACGCCACTCTCCTTGATTTCATCAATGGGATCTCTGAAGATGGCATCACTTTGCTAGGACAACACAACAGTCAAAGCACAATGGAGGCTGTGCCGGCGGTCACCGAGAAGATCTTTAGTACGACCATGATGTCTGTTGTGTCCCCCGGCACAACAACTGTTGAATGAAGATAGTTTATCTAACAAACAACTAATACGACAAGAACTGGGG
>JAQIXL010000101.1:0-55815 GCA_034700245.1 Poikilolaimus oxycercus
AACCTGAATATGGGGATTGAAAAGTGGTTGAAATTGGGGTGAAAATTTTACCAATCACTTTGCGGTTTCACGCGCAATTCATAGTCGTCGTAGCCAATTTTGGCCGACTCTGTACCCGGCGCCACTACGCGGCAAGGCGCGCGTGGGGGCGACGTGAAATTGAGTCGTTGCGACCAATCGCTGAACCCGGACGGGGTAAAACCCGTACCGCCACAGGTGACCAGACACCTCGGAAATGTACCGTAGTTTTGGGCCAGAATGCTGACGTATACGCAGTGTGCACGCAATGCGCGCAAGGCAACTAAAAGAGCGCCCGAGAAAAGTTCTCACTCGAGGAATGCGCGGTTTCAAGTCGAGGTGTATTTTATCGTGGTTGTTCGCTCGAGAAGTTAGAAAATCTTTTTTATTCTCCGTCTTTCAAAGACAAAATCAAACGGAACATAGTGAAGTTAGAAACCTTTAACAAACGGGAACAAAGTGATCGGTACAATGCGTAGCGCAGGCAGTAGTTACGTGATGGGGAACTCGCCAAGTTGGAGAATTCGCGTGCTAGATGGTCCTCCTCCTCCTCCTCCTCCTCCATCGCCTCGACTCCATCCCTCGACGCGATGCTGCCCCGTCTTCCACTCGAGGCCTTCGAACCCAGGCGTCGTCGCGGAAAGGCCCCCTTCCTCTCAAAACTGTTCTTCAGGCGATGCGTCTTGGCGAATCCACGACGCATTCGGCTCCCTTTCGCGTCCGCCTCCGCAACGATTCTCAGCCTTTCCTCGTCTTCCTCCATAACCGACGTAACCCTGCAGAACAACGAAGATCAGATGACAGCCCCCTCGCGACCCCCTCTCTCTCAGCCTCTGAAAGCATTCGGACTTTTCAGGGTGTGACTCACCCACACAACACACAGACTTCGACGGTCATAACTTCTTCTTGCGTAAAGTGTCTAAAAAGTGAGGAAACACGCCATGTGGAATCGATACATCTTACTTTTACCGTCTCTCGGTAAAAACCAAAAAAGGCAAAAGAAAATGAGATGAAATTGCATCGAACTGGAGAGCAATTCCCTGGACGGAGCGTGTTACCACTGCGCCATCCGGTCTCTGGTCTCAGTCAATCAAGACACCTCTTGACCCTCACAAAGACCCCTGAACCTCCACGCTTGCTTCTTCTGCCTTTCTTCCATCTTCAACCAAGAAGCGCTCGGTTGTGCGTCTTTCATCGCTGCGTTTCTTCTCTCTATTTTTTTTCCTCTTCTTTTGCCTCTCAGGACGTTCGGAAAGAACTTGGATTTATGTAAGCGTGTCGTTTCTTCACCTGAAAATCAGCCTCAAGTTGCTCCTCGGTCACTGTCCTTCCATTTTCGCTTCGAACATAAATCTTTGTCCTTTCCGAACGTCCTCGACATCCAAGCTATTATTTGCAAGCAAGATATGCTTCAGTCTTGAATCCAAACAGCCATGACCCAGCGCTTCTTCATGGCTATCTTTTTCGGCACTTTTGATACACCTCGCTCGGTCTCGTGGCGAATTTCATGTCGGCCGTAAATTGGTGCTTCGTACATTCCGAGGGATTTTGTTCTAGCTGGTCACCTGTGACCGCGCGTTCCATTTTTGGGCCCGCTTCCCGACGGCGTCGAGAAGCGGGTGGGGTGGGGGGTGCGGAGGCCCGAAAGAGGCTTTCTCCGCACCTTGACACCCAAGGCCTCGACGCCATCCGATGGTGTCTAGCCTTGGGCGTCCAAGTGCGGAAAATGCCTCTTTCAGGCCTCCACACCCGCCACACCACCCGCTTCTCGACGCCATCGCTAAGCGGGCGGTATTTTGTTTACTTGTTTACTTTTGTAAACAATTGGTGTCAAGAATTTGGTGGCGTCAACTGCTAAAACAGGCCGTTTTCAAAAATGCCTTTTTAGCCGGCATTTGACGCTTAACGCATAAGCTGGCGTCCCGTGGCTAAACGCCACCTGCAAAAAATCGCCAAAACTCGCTGGGACGCCTCAAACGCTATTTGTCAGCGCGTTAACTACAGAAGAAGACGTACGTTTCTCGCAGATTCTGCCGGGATTTCTGAGTTCGTCCTTGTCGAGGAATCCCTCCTTGCACTTGCAGATGTAGGCATCTCGAGTGTCGATACAGTAAGCGTCTTTGTGGCAGGTGTTGAGAGTGGGATTCGCGCATTCATCCACTTGCTCCTTGCAGACAACTCCTCCGAAGGCCGCCGGGTTGGGCGACTCGTCGACGAAGCCTTCTTTGCATCGACAGAGGAAGGAGTCCGGAGTGTCATAGCAGATCGCGTTGACGGAACAGTTGTGGGTGCCCTTCACACACTCGTTCACACCTAAAATATATTAGGAGAAGAGGAAGAAGGACGGACTCTCAGTGCAGAGTCGACCCGGTCGCCGGTCCTTGTCGGGGGACTCGTCGAGGAAGCCGGCACGGCAGGTGCAGATGTAAGACTCGTCCGTGTCTCTGCAGTCCGCATTCGGCGAGCAATCGTGAGTGCCCGCAGCGCATTCATCGATGACTGAAGACTCTGAGAGAGGAGGAGGGGGAACTCACGACAGATGCCCGTCACGGAATGGCGTCTGTAGGTGGCTGGACATTGACAGGTGAAGGCGCCCTTCTCGTCGGGACGACACTCCTCTCGCTTCCTCTGGTCGCACGAAGTTGGGTCCGAAGGATCACAAGTGCCAGCTGGGACACACTTGTCCCCGTTCTTCGTCACCACGAAACCGGCACTAGAAGAAGATGCTTCTCTCGCGGAGGAACTCACTCGCATTGACAGGCTTTTCCCGAAGGAGCAGGCACACATTTTCCATTCGGACCGCAAGAAGAGTCGGTGCAACGATCTCCAGGATTAGGTGCATTACCGTCTCCTGAAGAGAGTCTCGTGCAATCGAAAGAGGACCTACTGCAGACGCCGGTCACGGGATCTCTCTTCTCGTTGTTCGGACAGACACAGAGATAGTTGCCGAAGGGCGTTTTCAGACAAACTTCTGGGTCGGGGCAGGAAGAGACAAGTGAGGGGTTGCACGCCGTTCCTCCACATGACTAAAGAAGATTCTCAGAGAAGAAGCTTCTTCCGACCTGAGTGATGGGATTGAGGTCGAAGGGCGACTGGCAGATGCACACAAACTTCCCATCCACCACGGCGCACATTTGGTTCTTGGATCGGTCACAGCCTGACTGCTTCGTGGGATCGCATTGTCCTCCATCCGTTGGAGGCTCCACGGGTCCAGTCGGACAAGTGACCTTCTGGATGAGACTACGAAGTCTCGAGTTCAGATCCTCATAGCCATTCACGTGGAAGAAGCGATCCTGAGAAGAGGTTGAATACTCGAAGAAGAGACTCAACCTTGGAGCCGGCGATGGTCTCGAGTTCGCTGTCGAGGACATGGTTAGTCACTCCGACGGCAAACAATTGAATGCCTTCGAGACGAGCATTGCTCGCAGGGATCGTCACATTGTCCTTGAACGAGATTCTCTCCTCGAGGGATACGGTAACAGACCTGACTGCGTCCATCGGTGATGACAATACAGACTCGAGAGACGGTGCCCTTCTTGCGGGCTCCGCGCTTCTCCTGGAACGCCTCGTTCGCCACGTGCTCGATGGCTGCTCCGGTGCGGGTGAGACCCGTCAGGTATCTGAGGACAGTCATTCTTCTCTCATCTAAAGGTGACTCACTCGATTTTTCCAATGGCGCTATGAAGAGATCGAGGCTCGTTGAAGTCTCCAAGACCGAACTCGTGACGGATCTGATCTGAGTATTGCACCACCGACACTCGAGTCTTAATTCCTCGTCCTTCTCTTTTCTCTCAAGGAAACCTTGTCGGGTGAAATGTCGAAAAGTTCGGCGAACTCAGAGATGAAACGAAGAACTTCCGTCTGGAAGACATATGAGCCGATAGAGCCTGAGCCGTCGACGAGGAAGACCAAGTCCGTAGGTTGAGAGGGACTGCAAGATTCTTGCTCTCTCCTTCTTCCTTTCCCTCACCAAGAGGTGTGAAGGGTGCAGACACGACCGGGTTCGAGGTTGGCATTCGAGGAGACGTCCACATAGCCGGTGTAGCACTTGCAGGTGTATCCATCGGGGAGATTCACGCAGTCCGCGTTCTCATCACACGAATTGAGAGAGGGATCCGAGCAGTGGTCGCCGCCTGCAACTTCACGTTTTTTGTCTCGTCTCCCTTCAAAACAAGCGAAGATCCGGGAGGGGGACAAGGTCTCGTCATCAAGCCGCTTCTTCCAGTTGAGAAGAAGAAGAAGACAAGCGTCGTCCCCCAGAGAATCCCCTTCTCCTTTCACTTTCCTAGCACAGAAGAGAGACCGGACAGAGGAGCGGAACGAGCCGGCGACGGCCTGCAGGGACGCCTCCGGGCCTCGCCGGGTCACGTCCAATTCTCTCCTCTTCCTTTTCTTCTTCTTCTCTCCCTTCCGATCCACTTTTTGGGTTCATCTCTAACACTCGCTCCGAAGAGATTACAAGAGAGCCCAATAAAGCGGACCAATGAGGCTAAGAGAAGAAAGACGTTGATGGAGAAGAGGACCCACCTAGAGTGCATTTTCTGCCTGGCTCCAGGCCATAGCGCGAGGAGACGTCGATTGTGCCGGCCTTGCATCTGCAGAGATAGCCACTCTGCGTGTCCTCGCAGGTGGCTTGCGGCGAGCAGTCGTGAGTTCCATCTCCACATTCATTCAACACTGCAATGCAACAACTCTTCTCTACTCTAAAGGAAATCTTCTTCTTCTTGTCCCTTTTCCTTCAGCATTCTTTGTTCGGGTCTCTCTCTTCCCCCGACGACCTTCTCCCTTTTCCCTCGTCGAAACCATTGTGGTGTTGGAGCGGTTTGGTTTACTACGAGGGAGGGGTGGAGTCGCCACCTTGAAAGAGGGGAGGGGCACGCCGACGAGAGAGTGCCCGCTCCTTCCCAACACTTTGTTTTTCTGGCAGTCAGAGAGGGAGAAGGGGAAGGCGAGGGGGAGCCATGTGCAGGAGGAGGCAGGGCGTGGTCCCCGCCCAGAACGAGCCCGCTAGAATCAATTGGAACTTTTGTGAATGTGTCGTCTGTCTCCACCCGCTGCAGTCTTCCAGCCACGAGGAGACTCCATGGGGGATCTTCTTGAGAACCCGCATCGAGGGCTGCTCCTCGACAACCAAAAAATGTCTCGAAGGAACGTGGTCGGAGAGAAGACGGCGGGGGGAGGGGGAAGGGAACGGGTCGACGCTTTACTCGGCGATGTGGGCGAAGCGTCTTCCTGTCTCCATTAGCTCGCAATGAATGAGGAGACGAGTTTGAGTGGAGGAGCAACGGGGAAGAGGCCACTCACCGGGGGCACACTTCCTGCCGGGCGCCTTCAGAGGATCGGGCGACGTGTCTCGGAAGCCCGCCTTGCACTTGCAAGTCAGACCCTCGAAGGTGTTCGAGCACTGCGCATTCGGATCACATTCGTTGTTCTTCTCGCATCGAGTGAACTCTAAATAACAAGTCATAAGAGACAAGAGACTCGAACCTCGACAGCGTCCATCAGTCCCAAGGAAGGAGCCGGCGGAGCACTGGCAGATCTTCTCTCCCGCCGCATTCGGCAAGCATTCTTGGTGAAGGTCGCAAGTGTCCGCACTCTCGCAGCGTGCTGGGGGATGGTCGGGTTTCTGTCCGTAGTGGTCGACACCGTGGGGCAACTGGCAAGTTCTTCCCGGATACTTGGCAATGTCGGGACTCGCGTCCACGAAGCCTACAATCAATGAGAGGGAGAAGAAGAAACAGACCATGTCGACACTTGCACTCGTATCCCTCAGAGCGGTCGATGCAGTCCGCGTTCTCCGAGCAGTCGTGCGTCTTCGCCGAGCATTCGTTCACCACTTCCACACACTGCAACCTCTCTCCTCTTCCTCCTTCTCACCTTTCTACCAGGCAGCTTGGAGATCTTAGCGGAGACATCGGTGAAGCCGGGGATGCAGACGCATTGATAGCCCTCGGGAGTGTCCGAGCAATGCGCGTGCTCGTCGCAGTCGACGCCGTATTTCTGAGGTTCGAGGCACTCGTTGACGGTGCTCTGACAGAGACGTCCCGGCTTGTTCACTCGGTCCTCCGAGATGTCAGCGAAGCCTTCCTTGCACTCACACGTGTAGCCGTCCTCCTAGAAGAATGTTCCTTCATCCAAAGAACAACCCACCTCGTCGACGCAGTTCGCGTCTTTATGGCAAGTGTTGAGGCGAGACTGGGCGCATTCGTTCACGAGAACACACCGTCCATCTCTGAACACTTAGCAGTTTTCGTGTTGAGAGTAGTTGTTCAACCTGAGTCTGGAGACTCCGACGGGGCACTCGCATTTGTACTGTCCGTTGCTGAAGACGCAGACCTCGCTCTTCGCCTGGTCACAGGTGAGGGGATCGTCCACACGACATTCCAACGCTGAACAAGAGACGACCTCTTCACTTTCACTCTCTTCTCAGCGGGGGCAAATTGGTCTCTTTGAGGATGTCCGAGGGGGTGACCAGAGGGAGAGGTTTGACCAAATCATGTCGACGTTGCGTGTGGCGGTGTCCAAGAGAGAGAAGAGAGAGAGGGAGGGAGTGGACACTCATCGGGGCGCGGTCTCTTATGAATTGCGACGAGGCCCGCGGGGACCTCGCATCCAATCGACGACTCACCTTCTCTCCTTATTGACACTCGCCCCGTCATCAACCAGGAACCCCTACAGTAGAGGGGAGGGGGAGGAAGCAAGAAAGAAGAGAACAAACACAAACATACAGTAAGTCTCTCGATCGGCTCGACATGCAACGAAGGCGAGGAGGAGGAGAAGGACGCCCCGAGGCGGGCCTCGCATCTCCACTCGCAACGGCGACTCTGCCTGCAACGAAGAGAGATGGCACTCCTCAAGAGGGAGAGAGGGGGATCTCTTGGAAGGCGCGTGGAGGGGCGACGCGGGGGAGCAAGTCGACGCTGATGGCGGTGTCGGGAAAGACGACGCTGAACGGGTTCCCCTCGCCCCGCCACTTCTCACTTTCTCCGCCACAAAGGGAAGTCGCTGACCGTTGGATCTCCCCCATCCCCCTTCCCCTTCTCCCTTCTTCTTCCCTTGCCGGAGACTTGGAAGAGACAGAGGGCATCAAGTGGCAGAGGAGTGACGGCTTCTTGTGGAACACAAAAACCAGACGGCTCGAGGATCCACGACGGCGGCGGACGCTTTGAGAAGGACAAGGAAGACGTCGAAGAAAGAGATCTGTCACGAAGTCTTCAAATAAATACACGCAATACGGTAAGCTGGAGAAGCATCTTTTTGAGTCATCCACATCGACGAGGACAATGAATGTGTCAATAAGATGAGACTGCGGAGACGGAATCTCTTGCGGCGAGGAGAGAAGAAGAGATCCCCCCGCGATACTACCCCGGCAGACATCTACTGGAACTGTAGAGAGGACACGAAAGTAGAGATGAGTAAGAAGAGGTGAAGGAGAATGGAGGAGATGGACAACATGGAGATCGTGGCTGGGCCATGGGGGCGAGGAGGACGAAGACGGCGTCGGCCGGGAGGGACACGCCCCGTGGAACCGGCTCTCCACGGGAAGGCGGCGGCTGCCAACGCCCACCTCGGGGACGGTCAGCTCGTCGCCCCGGGGAGGAATCCAGGAAGAAGAGAGAGGCGAGGGAAAGTGGTCGAAGGCGATTGCGTAAGGAGGCCGAGGAGTGAGGAGCGCGGATCGAGGGAATCGAGGTGAGGCGGGCCGCGCCGAAATGTGTCGCCGACGTTGAGGCGCGCCGCCGAGAGGAGGAGGACCATGCGACGCGAGGATTCGGACTCACTTTCAGAGGCTTTTTCCCCTCTGCCGACACCCGGAGCCGCGACGGCGCCCCCTCCCCTCGCAATCGTACAGAGCGCTGTGACGGGCGTCGCCTCGGCGGATGAAGGTCGCCCCGGCCACATTTGCAACTCGAACACCCACAGGGCCCCTCTCCCCTCCCCGAGAAGGCCGAGGGGGCGGACGAGGAAGAGGCTAATCGCGGTGGGGGCAACCGGTCGCTCGGCGGGAACTCCTCAGGCTCTGAACGACGACGACCCTCAGGGCGTCTTCTTCCTCGGCCGCTCCTCGGTCCTCGACCCACGAGAAGAAGGAGGAAGGAGGCCAAGAGAGGACAAGCATGGGGAGGGGAGGGGGTCGTGTCCTCCACAAGTCGAGAGGCTCCAAAAACAGTGAAGGGCCGAGGACAAGGCAGACGACGTCGAAACGGGTCTCCGCCATTAGCCTGTCACTTCCCGTCCCCCTCCCCCTCCCTTCCTTGCCTCTTCCAGCCAGCGGCCATCTCCTTGACATGGACAATGTCCATTCCTCCACATCCTTCATAGCACCAATTACCAGCATCTTCTACTGTAGCAAGAGATCCTATCTCTTTCATCTCGCGTCGACGTCCCTTGTCCTTTCATGTTGTCATCGAATTGGTTTGGGAAAGATTTTATTTCCGTTTGTGCAAATGTTGGTCCTTTTGCACTCCCAAAAAAGAGAACAACACAGAGAGAGAGATGGAGGTCTCCAGTGTTGCCGATCTCGTGGATGAAGACGGAGATCTCTCCAGAAATCAGCAAAAAGACGCGAAAAACTGAACTTCATTCTCGTCGTCCGCTCAGTCTTGCCCGTCAAAAACTAATTTCTGGGTAAACAACGAGGTAAACAACCCGTGGATGGGGGGCTGTCAACAAAGAAGGACTAGTGGGGGAAGGGGGACTGTTCCACTTTCGAGTCAAGGGAGACAAGCAACGTGCATCGCCATGCACGGTTTTCATTTTTCTCAATCGAACCGTAAGAGTTTGAGCGTCGAAGATATTCAGTGCATCGTGAAGAAGGAGAAGAACTTGGAAGAGGAGAGAGTTGTGGAAGAGAGTGGGACTCCTCTGCAAGTAACGCAACGAAACACCAAATAGTTTTCAACTTCTGAAAGACATGATGCGAGGATGAAGAGGATTATAAAGGAAGAGGGAGGGAGGAAGAAGAAAAGGGAGGAGATACCAGCACGAGCGATTCCCGTAAGAGTCTCACGGTAGAATATCCGCGACCTCTCTCTCGAAGAGGTCTTTGAACACTCATCCAGCTTTGCATTCTGTAGACGAGCCTCAACTCGGGCTTCTATATACAACCGGTTGCACATGGACAACGTCTTGAAGAAGAGAAGAAGAAAGAAGAAGAAGAGGCGTCTCTTGGAGGAGGAGAAGGCTCTGCCTCGTGCCTCCCTTAGCCGAGAGGGACAAATGCGTGAGGGGTTTTTGATCGAGAAAGAGGAAGAGGAGGAGGAAGAGCCGAAGAGAGCAAGTCTTCTTCATAATACAGCTTTTGGTATGACGAACCAGCGAGAAGAGAACTAAGGAAGAAAGGTGAAGAGAAGACATAGACAAGAATAAATAGAATAGGGACGTCCTTAGCTAGCACTTCTTGCCAGAAAAGAGACTGCAAGCAGTTCTAAGCCTCTATCGGGCCTCGGACAAAAGTGATCAGACGCCCGCCGAAAAGAAAAGAAAAATGAGAAAAGAAGGAAGAGGACGTGCTGGGAGGGAGAATGGTGGTGGAAGAAGGAGAGAGATCAGTCTGGAGACCGCGACGTGAGAACTATCTATCTGCAACTTCCTTCTTCCTTCAGAGAGAAGAGACTCGCCAACCTTTCTACTGATTGGCATCGGCAGCTTCGTCGTCGACGAGTTGTTGCTCTGCCACGTACAACTTGGGGTCCACGGACTTGGGGATGGGCTCGATGCGCGTGCGAAGCTCGGACTCGATGCGTCGCAGAGTGAAGCGATCTTCATAAGTGATGAGGTTGATCGCGATTCCCAGATGACCGAAGCGACCCGATCTGAGAAGGAGAGGTCTTCAAGAGGAGAAGCTTACCGTCCAATACGATGGAGATAGGTCTCGGCGTTGCGGGGGAAGTCAAAGTTGATGACGACATTCACAGCTTGGATGTCGATACCGCGAGTGAGGAGATCCGAGCAGACAAGGTTGCGGCAGTTGCCTTGACGGAAGTCGTGGAAGACACGATTGCGATGGGCTTGAGCCATCTTGGAGTGGATGTAGTAGCAGGAGTAGCCAATCTCGGTGATCTTCTTCGCGAGGAGCTCCACTCGTTGTGTGGAGTTGCAGAAGATGATGGACTGGTTGATTTGGAGCTTGCGGAAGAGCGTGTTCAGACAGTGGACCTTCTGCTTCTCTTGCACGTAGGCGTAGTATTGAGTGACTCCGAGGAGGGTCAGCTCCTCCATCAGATTGATCTCGTAGGGCTTCTTCATGTGCTTCTGCATGAATTCTGTGACTGTCATGGGGAAGGTCGCCGAGTAGAGCATGATCTGGCGTTGAGAGGGAAGGAAGCTGATCAGACGATCCAGGATTCCCTAGAAAGCTCTCTTGTCATTCTTTCTAGATCGAACCTGGAAGTCCTGCGAGAGAAGTTTGTCGGCTTCGTCGAGGACGAGGCATTTGCACTGGGAGACGTCGGCGACGCCCTTGTCCATAAGATCGAGGATGCGCCCGGGAGTGGCGATGATGAGATGCACGGTGCCATTCAGACGCATGATATCATCACGCAGATCTGTTCCTCCCGTTGTGACCATCACCTGAAATGGAGTTGCGAAATATTTCCGAAGAAGACCTTGAGGCCGATGTGCTTGGAGAGTTCGATGCAGATCTGGGAGGTCTGGAGGGCGAGTTCTCGAGTTGGCACGACGATCAGGGCTTGGATCTTCTTGATGTTCGGCTGAATCTTCTCAATCACGGGGATGCAATAGGCGCCCGTCTTGCCCGTTCCGTTCTTCGCTCGAGCCAGAATGTCCTGACCTGAAATCTCCTCTCTCTCTCGTCTTCCTTTGAAAAGCAAACCCGAAAGGGCGATGCCGATGGAGGCCTCCTGGATGGGACTCGGCTTCTCCCAGCCTTTCTCGAAGATGCCCATGAGGAGATCTCGACTGAGGCAGAAATCCTCGAACTCCACTCCCTTCGTGTCTGTCACATCCTAGACGCATTTCATCTTCACTTCACAGCTTCACTCACGGCAGTTTTGTAGCGGCGATCCTTGGGAGGAAGCTTGAGACTCTGCTTCCACGACTCGTCAGTCGACACTTCCACCGCGTCTGTTTCTGGCATTCTGCCTGCGATTCCGCTCTGACAACTACTTTCTTTCTTCTTTTCGACTTACCGCTGCTGCGTCGAGCAAAAAGAAGACCTTGTTTTATTCGAAGCCCGCCTTTCTATTCAAGTTTGACTGGGAAGGAGGATGTAGATGAGAAGGGAATTGTTAGCAACACTCAGCACCAAGTAACTGAAAACTGCTCTTGTTTTGTAGAATGAAAAGGGAAGAATCGTTTCGACATCGGAACAAGCAAAACCGCAAAGCGTGAGGAAGACATCCACCGCACTGTCGGGGGACCTCGCAGGCGGCGCGGCAATGAGGACGCGATAGTCAGGGTAGGTCGACTGGCGAAGACGCGCCAAATTCAAACACAGCACGGAGACCGTAGACTCAAGACCTAGTGATGTTCATCCTCGAGGGAGGATCCACCGATGAGGATCATCGTGTAGTTGTTAACTATCAATCCAAAGACGTAGAAGGGATTCCTGGGTTCTTCTTGCCAGGCGCCCCACGCCACCCCAGGCGCCCCATTACTTCCTAGACGTGCTTTGAGCGCCCTTTAAGGATACCCAGAAGCTCCTTCTCCGCTTTGAGGGTCTTCTCCCTCAAAGGGCCTTCTCCCTTCTCAGAGAAACAGTCAAGCTTGTGGGGCACCAAATAAGAACGATCTAGCACCAAATAAAAATGATCTAGGCCCGGTGGGGCGCCTGTTTTTTGGTCTATGGGGCGTTTGTAGGCCGTGGGCCGCCTTGTAAGAAGAACCCGGATTCCCGAAGTCTGGACGTCAGATCACAAAAAGTCTGCACAAGGGCATCTGATCGTGAGAATGCCCTTCGACTAGACTATAAAATGACAAGACTTCAATGCGGAAGAATGCAAAGTCGCCCTTCTTGCTTATGATGGATATTGCTTGAAAAACGCTTTCTCATACTTCTTCAGGAAAATCTTTCTCCATACGTGATGTAATCGCAATGCTAAGAAATTTATTTTATCTAACGAACTCTTCCAAACAACAATGAACGGCCAACAGTCAACAATAACAAGATATCTTTAGAACTTCCTCTTGTTCTTCAAAAATTCGTTCTTCTTGTGCTCACTCTCTTGACCTTGGAGAGAAGCGAGAAGACGCTTCGTCTTTTGCTTTCTATCCACGTCCTTCTCCTCTCGGTCGGCTCGTCGCTTCCTGAAAAGAAAACGTCAAGAGAAATTTGAACGAACATGTTGATGAAGTGACTATCCTTGCGAAGCTCCTTCACGGCGCCTCTGTACTCTCGCTTGAGAAGATGACGCTGCTTTCTTCTCTCTTGAAGCAACTTGGCCGTATCCGATTTTCCTTGTCCTCCATGATTACGATGCGGCCTCTCTGGGTCGAAATTGGCCTCGAACTGTGGTTCCAACATTTCAATGATCCTGAAAGCATTAAGATGGGTCTTGAGAACTTACTTCTTCTGCGTCTTTCTTCGGCTCAGATGTGTCTGTTGATCCAATCTCTTGCATTCAGCACAAAGAGTCGTCAGCAGTCGTGCTACCTCCTCTTGAAGAACCTTGGGATAGCGTTCAGTTGGTAGACGTTCCACGAGTTTCAAAAGAAGTCTGCACTACTTTCAGTTAAAAAGAAAACGAATGAGTACTGACCTGAATGTTGTCGAAAAAGCCGTTTCGTGTTGAGAATAAACGTGAATCAATTTGGAAATAATGCCGACAAGAGTTCTCAAGACCCGGCACTTGTTGATGGACGTATTTAGAAACGGGCTTGACTTCTCGTCGTCCTTCTTTCCAAATACGCTTGAAAGTTTCATTGGTTCGAGAAGAGCATCCGTTTCGAGTGCCTGAATCTTAACTACGCCTAACTAATTGTCCCACTTCGTGTGGATTCACGTAAAGCACACGCCTCTTGGACATGGATAGCGGTATGGCGGTTGTCGCCGGACGTTCAGAGATATCACTATCAATAGCAGCGAAGAGAAGTCCATGAAGAAGAGCAATCACTTCTGGCACAAAACTGCGAGCATTAAAAACAGAACAACTAAACACACACCGTTTGGATTCGTCAATGCATGAGACAGTTGTGGAGAGATGCAAGGAGGCTCTGGCCGCATCGGATACTGTTTGAACACGACACTTGGCCAATCTTCGAGTGATGAAAACCAAGGCTGCTGAGCAAACGGGATGCTCACTAAAACACTAAGCCAATCATGGAAACAATACCTGTCTTGAATGGGAAATAGACTTGTGACAAGTCGCAAAAGGGTGACACCTTTGAACGAAAGCTTCGTCTTTTTCGAATCTTCTTTCCACATGCTTCGAATTAAAGCCCGAATACAACGAATTCCATGTTCCACGTTGACCTGCATAATACGGTAGTTTGTTGAATGCCTTTTAAAACACCTTTAGTAGCTTATGCAGATATTTGACAATGATGCCCAGGTACTTCAGTCTTTCCTCAGTTGGCGTAAAATTGGACTGATCTTCGTAGTATCGGAGAAGCATCAAAAAAAGTCTCGCCAAACGAGCCTTGTTGCCTTCCCTAAATCAGTGAACAATTTGACAGCGTCAAACTCACTTCAAACTTGGATGATAACACTTCAAAAGTCGTTCCAACACCAAATCGCGTTGTTTCAGAGGCTTCTCCTCCAGCAAAAGACACAACTCTTCAAAGGATCGCGGCATTACGAAAACAAACGGCAAGGTGTTGTCCGTAGCAACTAAACATTTAAAACCCGTAAGTGTGTGAAAAAGAAACCATCATTTGAAGGAGCACTGATTCCTTCTTCGTCTTCGCCTAGCTCATCGTCAATATCATCCAAGTCTTCTTCATCGTCATTGTCCGAGTCCACGTCGTTTTCATCGTCTTCGTCGGATTCCTAAGAGATTCCCCCTAAGCACTAAGCATACCTCTCGCTCACGAAGCTTCCCAGTGGAATCATATAGAACGTCGAAGTCTCGATTTGGCGCACGTTTACTTTTTGGCTCGAAGAAGCTCACGTCTTCATCCGCTGATATATGAGTCAGAACTTGCTTCTAAAGAACCTCATATTTAAAAAAAACGTCAATACCTTCTCCAATCTCTTCTTTTCGAGTTGGGCCAATCTCAGACTTTCAGCAAGTGCCAATTCCTCTTCTGTAGGTATGCGTTGGCTTGCACTCACACGAGCAGATGAATCCATTTTAAGATCGACAAACTGCATGTCCATTACGAATCGAGCGGCACTCAACCAACCATCTTATCATAGTCATCGGCCGTATTCTTCTCGTCCTTAGTTGCACCATTAGCTCGAAAAGCTCCTTGAACAGATCCGGCCGCCATCAACTTTTTGAAGGTTTCATCCAAGCGAGAGGTGGCGCTTTCCTAGACATTTTTAAAAACAAAAACAGTTCAAAGAACCTGTTCATCAATGAATGCTTGCTTGTCAAGTCGAGCCTTTTTCGTTTGTGAAATCAAGTTCGAAATAATGTCCTTCCTAAAATGTTCATAATACAATCTGCAGTCACACAAACCGAGAAGAACGTTCTCTATTTTCTTGTGATCCAACATCTTCGGCACCGCCTCCGCCAAAATGGGCACGCGCCACGATATCCGCTCCAATATTGCCGTCTTCATCATCAGACACAATAGTTCGTTCGTATTTCTGAACAGCAGTCAGAGCTGATCCGCGATGCGTTAGCCCTGAGAAATAAGTTTGTCCCTGAAGGACGAGTTAACCTCCAAGCTCATCTTCTTCAGGCTCAGAAAGGCGAAACCGAGTAGCCTTCTTGGATTCACGAACACGTTCCGCAGCGAAGCGCTGCGCCGCTCTCTCCTCGTTCGTTAGTTCTACGTTCTTTTCTCCAAGACGACGATCAATTATCTGAATTTACAATAAAATTAGCATAGTCATTGCAGCAAGAACGAAGAAAGACGACAAGGTTTCAACCTACTTTGTTTGTCTTCCCAAGAGCATCAATTTCAACGGCGATCGTCTCCTGACGCGACTGGAAAGCACGTTTTCGAGATGCAGCAGGAGCCCCGACAGCGCCTCCTTTCTTTGTCTTGCCAAGTACCTTGAACGTCGTTTCTCAGTAAAAAAAGACGAACATCGTGCTTGGCCCGATTGAACTTCAACTCAAATGGATTCACTTTCTTTGTCTTAGGTTCCTTTTGCCGCACACGACCGGCTTTCGAGACCTTGCCCATTTTCTGCAATTTTTACGTTAGAAATCTGCAACTAAGTAAGTCTAACAATCGCGGGAACATACAGCAAGAAATAGAAACTGCATTGAAGTTCGAATTCAAGACGGAAAAACTGCGCGCGCGTTAGAGAAAACATGGGAAAATTTGCCGCGAATTGCGCGCGAGCTTCAAATTTGACATTTTTTGGCGTCTCGGGTGCTAGCGGTGCAGCGCGTTTGCTGCAGGGTTCCTCGTGCTTCGGCTTAGCATGCTTCTCGCGCGGCTTCTTTTGTTCTTTGACTTGAATGTTTCAGAGACGTACTGAGTGCGTTTGGTTGACTTGCTGCTTCACAGGATCAACTTATCAAGTGAAGATGCCGAAAGCATCGATTACGTCCGATCAGATTCGTAAAATTATGGGCACTAACTCACAGATGACAAATGCAGGTACTTGATTTTCCCTCATAAAGCGTTTTAGCAAGCGAGGATTACAAAATTACGAACAAGCTTCTCGCGCACTCTGTGAAAAGTCTCAGATTGGAGTTAGCGAGGGAGAAGAAGGAGGTTTGCATTTGTAAAGTAATGTCACATATGTCATTTTAGAAAGAAGAGCTCCGAAAGGAGAATGAGGAGCTGCGTGATCGTATCAGAGCGCTCGAGAGATGCGCAGACGATGAAGATGCTCGAATAGAATTGCTTCTGAATCAGCGTCTACAGGTTCTACTGAGTCATCTTCAACGACGCTTTCAGGGACGACTTCGTCAACTGACAGCTATTGGAAATCGAACAGCAGATTATCTTCAGAAGTCCGTTCAGGATTTTACGAACGTCATTTCGAGCCTTGGGTGTGTTTAAAGCATGTTCAATGTGTTTTAGTTCGGATACGGTCCTCTCTGTGGAGCGCAAGGCTGTTGAGCGAAGATCTCGTGGTCAAGGAAAAAATTTCAAAACTTCGCTGAACAAAAGTGAGTTGCTTTATTTTCAACGTGTGAGTCTTTCAACGTTAGAGTCTAAACTTTAGAAGTTCTTAAAATTGATTGTTGTATTTCAGTTGATGAATCGCCACTAATAGTCGTGAAACGCTTCTCTCCTTTTTCTGATTACAAGGAGAATGAAGATGCCGACGACACGCTTGTCGCAGGTGACGAATATGATGCAGATACCTCGATGGACCTCGAAACCCCTCGAAATGCGGTTTGCTAATTTTTTTTTTACTTTAAAGTTTCAGAATCGAGGTCGCCGCAGTGCACTGCATTCGATTGGCACTCTGGCGCGGACACCACCAAGTCATGACGACTCGACAGTTCCTGACACTCCATCGCCGCAAGAGACCGTTAAACGAAGAACGCTTTCGAGGAGACGTTCGGTGGAGCCTGTGAAAGTTGAAGTCGAAAAGCTTCCAGCCATTACTCCTGTGATCAGAAAGAAGAGAAATGAAGTGCTGATGGAATGCACTCCAGCGCCAGTCATGTTCTCGGGTGAGCTCTTTTGTCAATCTCGAATATGTATTGTCTTGCAGAGGAAACAGAGACGGTTCGTCGGAAGCGACAGGCCGCAACGAAGATCACTTCGTTCAAAGAACCAAGTCTCAACACGAAGATGCGAAGACCTAACTGAAATCGTAACTTTCGTGATTCGGACTTAATGTACTCTTATTTTAACACTGATGTGTGGATAAATGTGACGTGTGAATTTGTGGTATGTGATGGCATTGGTTCATAGCCGACCGTTTGAATGGATTCTTTCATTTGTCCTAGTATGCAATCGTGTTTTTCAGGACACTTGTATTGATGGGGAACTCGGTCTCTTGCTGCTTCCCATACGGCTCCAAACAACAAGAAAGGAGAGGTTTGTCGTCGAATTGAAAAGTAGGTGTTCAGACAGAAGTGTCGTGGATTGGCTGGACAAATGTCCCGACCCGACGGACATCGACCCCGTAGAAGTGCTCGAAGCAAACATTGAAAGTGGAGACCGCACGGAAACACCAAGAAAAGAAGGAGACCAGGTATATCGAGTTTTTCTCTCAAGTTACGCTCTGCTTTTAGGTTGTCGCTCCCGACGAAGTTGAAGACATTCCATCTCTTCTCGAGGAGAGTAGCAGTGCATCTCCGGTAGGAGATCTTCGACCATGCAGAGCGCTGCCGACTCCTTTCCGGAAGGTACACGTTGTTGCACAAATTTTCACGTCATTTCTAGAACATGATTACGCCAAGTCGGGACTTGACGCGGCTCTGCAACAACAAGGGACAAGTGAGACGCGATCCCGCCGTGCAGGAGTACATCGAAAGGAAACGACAAGGCGTCCAGTGAGAAACTTGTTTTTGTAAAACTGGATTGGGTCCCCTTTAACTGCTAAACAATTTACGAGTTACATTGCATAGATAGGTCTTATGCTTAACTCATGTTCTTTGTCCTGTATATACGAAGATTTAATCATTTGTTCATGTGATATCATGATTTTTGATCACGTTTACGAGGCAATAAACGAATCCTTTGGAAGTTTGGAGGCAAGAGAAGTTGAAGGAGGGAGAGAATCACCGAGATGCACATTATGCGGGAAGCTGCTTCTGGTCCACTATCCGGAACGCCTCGAGGAGTTCGTTCAAGTCAATGAAGCCATCCTTGTTGAAGTCGATGCTCTTCGCGATCTGTTCGATGTAACCCGCGTCTTGGGTCTTCTTCGTGTATTTACTCAAGACCTGAAAACTTCTCTTGACAGTGAAGAGAGACCTCGCAGGCGTCGACGAACTCCTGCATGGAGACGAGCCCCGAGTTGTCCTTGTCCATGAAGCGGAAGAGAGTCTCGAGAGTGTTCTTGTGTCTGTACAAAGACTCCACCACGCCCCTTTCTTCCAACTCAAACTCCCCTTTCTCTCTCTTTATGGAAGCTTGCCTGAGCATTTTGATGACCAAGTTGAACAGTTGTCACATTCTTCTTGTACAGAACGTACTTTCCGTCCTCAGACAATGTGACCAGCTTTGGGGCGAGGGCATGCCAGGGCACATTGAGTTGTGTGATTCGTTCGACAGCCTCGCACCACATATGAACCGTCAGTCGACCTAGTCGATTAGAGAGAAGAAGGGAGAGAAGGCACCTGTCCTCTCCTTGTCCACTTGAACGAATTCCTTCTGAAGTTCGATGCTGAAGGCGCTGAGCTTGTCGCGGAGATCCCTCAGGGCGGACTCCTCCACGATGCTCAATCGTTGTCTCACCGTGCTCTTTCTATGTGTCTTGCTCGCCATGTACTGCACGAAATGTGGCTGCTTCGCCTTCCCAATAAACTTCACATACGCCCCTCGATTGCTTCCAAGTTCTAGAAGATCTTCTCAAGGGCGAGAGAACTACCGTAGTAATTGGAGGCGGAGAAGATGGTGAGGACGGACTTGCCGTGTGTGTACTCATAGCCCTCGTATTTGCACTCGTGAGAACGGACGAGGAGACGGTAACCGTGTCTAGAGAGAGAAGTCTCCTCCAATGAGGGAAGACCTACTTCTCGAGGAAAGAGGCGGTGATGTCGGCGCCGAAATAAGAACCGCCACCTCGGAAGACATTCGGCCAGCAACCCTGGAGACTTCCTCGGGGGAAAAGAGATTCACCTTGTGTTGTTTAGGGTCACTCCAAAGAACGTCGAGCATCTGCTTCCACTCATCCACGTTCACTTTCTTGTCCCCAAGAGACACCGGCGGCCGCAGCACCGACACGTACTGCGAGGCGAATGATGGAAGAAGTCTGGACTACCTTGTTCCGATGAATCTTTTCCAAAGTGTTCACGTCGGTCTTGTCCGAGATGCCTCCATGGACGACGAAGATCTCCCTGTCGATCACCGTGGCGACAGGCAACCACGAGAACGTGTCCTCGATGAGTTTCGCCATTGGAGTGGCCGTCTCCTGTGAAGATTGCACTCTCCGAGGAAGTCCTCACCTTGTACTTGGTCATGAGTTCCTTGATGAAGCCGTATCGAAGATTCATGATGTGGTCTTCATGGTTGCCCCTGTTGAGAACCATCGTCGCCGGTCCCATCACAAAAAGCGAAAGCAACACCACGAGTACCTAGACTCCCTTTTTCACTTGTCAACTGAAGAGACAGACCTCAAGAGATTGTCCTCCTCGATCAACGAAGTCCCCGTTGAAAACATAAGGATTGTCGACGGAGGGATAGCCGTTCTGAAATCTTCTCTTCTTCCTTGAAAAAGTGTTTGTTGACGAGATGAGCGGTGAGGGGAGAGATGCTCGTTGTGTCAAGTGTCATGTCGAGTTCTTCTCAGCTTCCCCCTCCCCTCCCCGCTCGCCCTCAACAAAGGGTGATTCAAAAGAGCTGGCAGCTGTTCTCTCTCCTCCTTGCCCTCTCTTGCCCTCTTCCTCTCACCTTGTAGAGAATAATGGAGAGATCGTCGAACTTGCCATGGAGATCGCCACAGACTGTCACCTAAGAAGAGACTCTTGAAGGAGAAAGAGAGAGAGAGGCTACTTGATTGGAGATAGCCGTGGAGAGATGGATGACGGTGGGCAGTGTCTTGAGGTGTTTGCGAGCCTCGTGTAGCACGAGGAACACGTAACGAGGGTGCAACAGCTGCAACTCTCTCACTAATATAACCACTCAGGACTCGGAGAGGGAAGGAAGGAGGGGGAAGCTCACCTTATTCGCCTTGAAGGCGTCTATCATCAATTCCACTTGCTTCTTATCCAAAGGAAGACTGAGATGAGGACCCTGAAAGGAGTCTCTCGAGTCTCCATGGATCACTTGCCTTGTAGCCCTTTTCAATGGGGAACTTGTCCGGTTGAGTATCCTCGAGGACATTTCTCAATCCTTCTTCTTCCCTCTCATCCACGGAATAGTTCCTCAGAGCTGCAAGAATGACGTGATGATCTGCTGATGGAAATGGGGGCTTCGGATGAGAAGTGAATGACGTCACGGGAGCAGGTAGCCCTCTCCCTCTCCTCCCTCTCCTCCTCTCTCGTCCCGTAGCGGAAAGGAAATTGGAAAGTGAAGTGCCGGCAGAGGGGACGGCGACAGGAAGTCCGGCAGATCTTCGTCTCTCCGACCACGCACGTCCTTCTCTCTTTCGGGTCATCCCTCTCCCCTCATGAAGAGCAGAGGAAGAGCCTACCACTGGTGAGGGGCGAGAGGCCGTTGCCGTTCACGTCGTCTCCGTTGACCATCGTGGTGATGACATCGGAGAAGAAGTCATAGAGCTGCAATCTCCTCTTTCCTCTCTCTTCTTCTAGATTCTTTTTCGTGTTTTTCCCTTGCGATGAAGAGGAAAAGGCTGACGAGAAGACTCGAGAAGGGCAGAATTACATTTCGCGGCCCGGCACCCGCTCCTCTTCGGATTCCGCCAAACCTCTCATCCACCCTCTGCTCACTTCTCGCTTCTCCGACTTTATGTCTCAAGGCGGAAAATGCCCTCTTTCTCGTGGTTACGGTACCTTGAGCTGATCTTGTTCGCCGGCGTACTCGAGAGCCGTGAAGATGCTCCAGGTGGCTCGTCTTCTCGCTTCGAGTCTCGCCACACAGCGTCGATACCATTTTTGGATGAGGATGGCTGCTTTGATGGCTGAAGGTGAGGTCGGGTTGGAAAGAGGATTATGCAAGGGAATCGGAGAGGGAAAAGGACAACGAGACACGACGACAAGAGACGGGTGAGAAGTGCGTCGGAAGAGGTGCTCGCAGGCAGGCGGCGATTGCAGGGTGCGAGTGCGAGAAGGGTGAAGAGTGTCCCTCGAGGTTATCGCCTCGCTTCTCGCATGCCAGCCACGCTCACTCAGCTGCGGCGACGAAGGAGACGGCGCTGTTACTGGAGAAGGTGTTGACGGCGTCGAGGGCGGCGACGGAGCTCGTCGTTGACTTGAACGCTGTTGCTGAGCTTTTCTCCTCGACGAAGTGTTGGACGAGGCGCCGCTTCGGCCGAAGCCCTCGCCGGGCGCCGAGGCGCGCGCTCCCCATTTACCTTGAGGGAGGATCATAAGCGGATGAGCGGTTAAGCTTTTGGAAGAGGCGGTTTCGAGTCAGAGAGGAACAAGGGGAAACTGAGGGGACGTACTCGCTTCGACGGAGGGCTGAGCCGGAGTGGAGGACGACGCCGATGACTGGCCGCAGCCCATCGAAGGAGAAGGAGGTGAGGGAGGAGGGAAAAGGGGGCAGATGAAGGAGGAGGAGGAGCTGATCGAGGACGAGCAGGTGCCGGCTACACATGCATCAAGTCCTCGTCGCGCTATCTAATCAATGGTCTTCGTCCCTCGCCACCCGCCCCGCCCCCTCCCCTCCTCTCTCGGCCCGCCCTTGGCGTGGCCATCCACACGTCTCCTGCTTGATGTGTTGCTGGAGGAGAAGGGAGAGGAGGCGAGAGGGAGGAGATCAATTGGCTCTCGAGATTCCTCATTACAGCGACCTACATGTGACCGCTGCTGCCAGTCGGCGAGGCCGAGAGGGGCCGGCCAAGGGCGACGGGGGTGTTTTCCCGCCTCTCGGCGCCCTCGCCGAGATTCACCGCCAGCCGCTTATGCGAATGAAGAAGACACGGAGAGGAGCGCCGCCCGCCAGCCGCAACCTTGACCGTCCACCGCCCAAGAAGAAGAAGGCGCAGTCCAACCGCTCATTTGCAGGTGAATCGATTGAGGAAGGAACGAAGACGATCCACCTCCCTCTCCATCCTCGTAATCTCTCTATTCACGTCGTCTTCCCCCTCGCGTCATCTCACGTCCTCCGCGTCACCCTCACCTAGAGCTTCTTTTTAGTCTCCTCTTTTCCTTCGTTTTCTGTCCAATGGACAAGGGAGACTGGAAGGGTTCGGGTCTATCATCGCTCGTCGACTCCGCGGCCGTCGCTTTTGCCGAAGGCCGTTACGAAGAGGCTCTCAAGTAAGAGGACGAAGGAGTCCCAATCGCATTTGAGAAGTTTGTACAAGCGAGCCGTGATAGCGCAGCCCTCGAACCACGTTCTCTATGCTAATCTCTCCGCCATTCTTCTTCGACTTGGAAAGACTTCTGAAGCCTTGGAACAAGCGAACCTCGCCATCCAACTCAATCCTTCCTGGTCCAAGGTCTCGCAACTCTTCTCCTTCGTTCATCTCTCAAGGCTTACTATCGGAAAGCCGAGGCTCAGAGGGAGGCCGGCGACTGGGAGCGGGCTCTGCTCACTTTGAGTCACGGCACGGCTCTCGATCCTTCGAGTGAACATCTCGTCCACGCCCTCCACTCCATCGCCAGACACCACTTCCGTGAGACTCCCCTCCCTGCAATGAAGCCCTGCAGCTTCTTATCCAGCCGCCGCCCTCAAGGAGCTCCGATTGGATACAGAAGCCTTTTGTGTGCTCGCCACTCTTGGACAAGAGCTTCTTGCCGCGAACTACAAGTCGACGGCCGCAGTCCTTCTAGGCACGGCTGTCGCTCTTGTCGACCGAGAAGGACAAGTGAGTGTGAAGATCTTCGACTCAATAGAATACAGGAGAGACGAGTACCGGCCACTCTTCGGGCTTCGGCCCTGGGCTCGCTCGCTGCTGCAAACTTCGCCTTGAGAAGACATGAGAAGGCCGCCTTCTATCTCGAACAACAACTTCAGCTCCTAGAGTCCATAGGTTTGACAAGAGAGACAGTCTTCAAGTCGATGCAGGCGACATGCGGGCTGCAGCTACTGTGGAAGGCAACTTGGGGCGAGTGTTCGAAGAGTGGGGACGATTGGACGCGGCACTCAGACATCGTCGACGCGAGTTGCTTCTCCGAGAGGAGGTTGGCTGTCTTCCAAGTTCTTGCAGAAGTGGGAGGGCGGAAGAAGTTTCTCGCATGCAGACACGCGATATTCGAGTGATCGAGAGGAAGAGTCTCGAGAGAGAAGGCGAAAGGTGTTTATTCCCGAGACGAGGTCGTAGTCGCCGTCGTGTCGTGTCCACTCACGACGAAGCCCCCTAAAGGATTAATTGAGAATTCGCTCTTCTTCATTTCACATCTCCCCCCTCTCCTTCAAAGAGAAGACTCACCTGCACATTCACGGAACGCGACTCGACACTCTCGAAGTTGAGCTGCTGCAAGACGCCCTCGCACGCCTAAGTCTTACTGTAGATCAAGGGAAGGAGGAGAGACCTCGGTGATGACCTTCTCCACCTTCTGCATCTCTTCGCTGGACCAGCCGGGCGAGAACTCCACGTCGATGTCGACGGCCTCCATCTCAGACACGGGCTGAGTCTTCGGAGGACGACGAGGTTCAGGGGCGAAGGTGGCCCGGCGAGTGGAGCCGCCCTCGGCACGACGACACACTCCCACGGGACAGAGATGAGAGCCCACGAAGTCGTCGTGCACCGAGCAGAACGCCACACAACGGGGACAAGCCTGTCTCTTCCAAGAGAAGGAGGAGGACTCACGAAGTGCTCGCAGCGGCCGAAGGAGGAGAGAAGCTCGACGAAGCAGCTGCGACCGCACTCGTCGCACGAGTTGAAGTCCGCTCGCTCTCGCTCGGCGATCGCGCTGATTTGTTCGAAGAGAGCCGCACTCGACTTCGAGCGTTTCGGCTTTCTGTGGGATACTGTAAGAGGGAGAGGGAAGACTCACGAGGACTCGGACATGGAGAAGAAAGTCGAGCGAGCGGAGTGTCCACAAACTTGAGAATGATTCTCCTTTGGAATGCGAGATTTCAGCTGAAGACGCCGTCGGCGGAAGCCTCGTTGGAACTGGCGGAACTTCTGTGTCGACTGAAGAAACCCGACGAGGCACTGGAACTCCTTGCTGAGATCTGCGACGAGTCTCTCCTCGAAAGAAACTCTTTGATCACAGCGAGGGCTCTGCTTCTCAAGGTCTTCTGGGAGATGGACAAAGGACTCTTCAGGAAGAGGCCATCGAAGTGGTGAAGCGACTGCGAGTTGTGAAGCCTTCAAGAGAAGGTCTCCTTGCATGGCTGAGCTCTCTGGTGGCAGCTCAAGTGAAGGCCGGTCTTCTGGACGACGCCCTTGCTCTCCTCCACGAACAACTCCAAGTCCTCGGATCTCAGAGCATCGACTTCAACGAAGTTCCCTTTTGTCAGATTCTTTGAAAAGGACTTAGATGGCTCGTGTGTGTCTTCTTCTGGGAGAGACGAGTCTCCTCGTCGGCGATGTCTCCACTGCCTTTTCTTACGCGAAGAAAGTCCTCAAGTTGGCGAAGGAACATTCAAAGAAGAGCCTCGAGGCGAAGGTCTGCACCCTCCTCGCCCAAATCTATGACCAACAAGGAGAGAAGAAGTCCGCTCTGCTTCTTCTCCTCAGAGCACAGGTTGGCCTTTTTTCCTTGAGATAATGTTCAGGAATTGAATGGAGATGAAGAGGTGGAGATGCGAGTCGAAGCAAAACTCATGGAGGAACGTCTCAGGGAGGAACTCGGTGAAGGGAGCGACGTTCGGAAGAGAGTCCTTCTTGAAGGTCTCGCTGTGGCCGAGAAAAGGTTCGTCCTTCTTCGACTCTTTGGAGCTATGCAGTGGAAGCGCCTCATTGCTGGTGGATGTCCACTCGCGACTCCATCGACTTGCCCTCCAGGTTCTCCTTCTCCGTTGCTTCACCTCTTGACAGAAGAAGGAAGAGACCGAGGCGACTACCCATCTTGGCATCGAACGAGAACTTCTCTCCGAGACCGTGGACGCAGCTCGAAAGAGTCTCGTCTGGGAGGATATGGCTGGCGTGGATGAGGATCGAGAGGTGTTCTTCTTGTCTCGAGAGAAACTGCTTATCTAGGTGGAAGCTCTGGAACTGGCCCTCATGGAAGCGCAGGAGGCTGGTTCCAAAAGTCGTGAGATTGCCTACTGCGAGAAGCTGGGAAGGGCCCTCGAGAAATGTGGAAAGACCTCCGAGGCGGAGCACTACTATTCACAGGTGGCATTCATTGAATAGAGGAGAGAGTGCAGATGCTGAGTCTCGCTCGAGAGGCGCGAGCCGTGCAGCCACTCCATCGAGCACATGCTCATCTTGCGAGATTGGTGGAATATCGAGGAGACTGGGAGAAGACGCGCGCCTTGCAGAGACACGCCCTCGCCCTCGCCTCCCTCCTCCACTACAACACTCAGATGGCCGTCGCCCTCGCCTCACTCGGAAGGTCTTCCTTCTTTCTTCTTCCTTTACATTCTATGTTGTTAGATGCGAACTGGAGACGGGCACCGCCTCGTCTGCTGTTCTTCTCTTTTCTCGGGGATTGAAAGTTCTCTCTTCTAAAGAGCCCCACCTCGAAGCAACCCTCCACCGTCTTCTTGCAAAAGCACACTTCGCCCTGGGCAACAGTGTTCTGGTGATGCTCCTCTCTTTCTAGAACTCCTAGGGAGTTCGACATCTCTGTGAACATCTGCGACTCTTCGACCAAGTGGAGGACGTGGCTGAGCGGTGCGAGACTCTTCTGGAGCTCGCCTCGGCTAAAGCTCAGATCGCCGACCAAGACTGGACGTGTCGTCTCGCCCAGCTCCTTCTCGTCCAGACACGAAGGATCGACGGCGAACAGAAGGTGAGCCTCTCTGACAGCCGAATAAAAGTCAGATTCGAATTCTCCTCGAGGCGAGTCGTGTGACTCGCCGTGCCGAGTGCTGGATCGAGGCAACTCTGAGTGTGGACGACGCTATCGCCGCCGTCGACGAGGAGCTCCTCGGCGATGTTCTCGACGAGCTCTTCGAGTTGGCGACTGTCGTCCCTCTCAACCGAATTACTCGAAGCGAGCTTCTTCTCTGTTCTATGAGGGCCCTCGATCATCCCCAGCTGGATGAAGATGCCCGTCTTCGTCTCGTCTTTCTCCTTCTCAAACTCGGCCAAATTTCGCGGGCGAAGAAGGAACTTCGGCTTTTGAGCAACTCGTGTACAAGGGTTTGTCTTCTTTATCATTATCAGCTCTTTCTAGAAGTCGGAACTTGCAGCAGCGAATATTCTTGCCTCTTTTCTCGATCTCAAATTTCAAGGATGTCTTCACGAAGACGCATCTTATTCCATGACTAGTAGCTTCTCACTTCAATCCGCACTGCTACCTTATCCCTGCCCGCTGGCTACTCTCTCTGCAGATGTTCGTCTTCTCGCCGAGTACTGTATTGGAAGTCGCTCTCTCACCTCTCTTCTGGGTCAAGTAGATGGTCAGTTCCCTCTTCTTCTCTTAGAAAAAGATTGTAGATCTTCTTCTTTGTGAATTCCTGGATGAACGTCGTCTCTTCTCGCAAATCTCCAGTGAAGACGCCATTCTCCTCGGACCTCGTTGTTCCGTCTTCTGGACTCTCCTTCACAAGCATGACGTCTCTGCCTTCTTCCAATTTTTCCATCTTCTCCCCTCGGACAGTCCTCACACGATTGAGGTACAAGAACCCTGAAGAAGTCCATTTCAGCAGACGGCCTGGAGTGGAATCGTGAGTGAGGGCTCCTCGAAGGGCGACCATCTCTTACGAGTTCTCAGCACTCTGCTCGTCCTTCAGATAGACGATCCATTGGAACAACTCCAGCTCGTCGAGAAGACGCTCCACCTTCTTCTGGGCACTCCCACCCAAGAGTTCTGTCTTCCCGAGGAGTCTATTCTCTACTGTTTCTCTGTCTTGAGTGTCTCTCTCTACTGGAACATTTCCAATGGTGATCAAACATTTTCCAAAATAATTTCAGAATATAGAACGTGTCCAATTTCAAGGTTACTCCATCAAATCGGAGCCGACAAGTTCCCTGGACGAAATTTTTCTTCGTCATCTCTCACCGCACAACCGACTTGATCGCTCGGCCCTGATCGATGGAGTGGAAGGAGTCATCGGCACTTGGCATTCCTTCTTGCCAGTCTTTCCATCTCTCGCCGCCTTCTTGCAAAGGAAAGAACCTCTCTGGCGTTCCGTATCTTCTCTACACTCCTCACTGTCCCTGCCCGGTCTATCCACTCACGATTTCGTGGAGAAGGAGTTGGGAAGGAAGCTCTCGTCCTGTTGTATCCTCATCCTCACCACTCCTCTTCCTCTTCTTCATTCTCTTTCACAGACACCACTTGTCGTTATCTCAACTATGGAGTTGGAATCGTCTTTGCTCGAAGATCTTCTTCTATCTGGTACAAGAGTTACTGTAGTTGTCGAGTCAGAAGATCTACCTGTTCTTCTTGCAAAGGTATGACATTCTCTTCCAACCATATTTCAGTTGACGGAGGGCGACACCATCGAGGAATCCGTAGTTGAGCTTCGAGCAAAGGTCTACGGAGATGCGCAATTCCGACCAAGCAGTTGTTTCACCTCCCGAACTCTCAGACAAAGCATCGAAGGAAAAGACGACAGCGAAGACTGTCCTCGTGAGTTTCAGGATCGCCTTCAGGCCACAAGGCGTCTTCTACGAGGTTTTCTCCCAACTTTCCTTAACCCTTCAGAGATGAACATAGACGAAGTGTGGCCCGCATTTCTACGCCTTGATCATGTCTCAATCACCCGTGTCCAAGAAGCCGTATGCAAGGACGAGGTAGACAACTTACTCAAGGAGCACCAAGAACTCGCCGTCTTCCGCAGCCTTCTCGAACACCCCCTCAGCCAGCTCCTCATCCCAGTTCTCTTCGAAGGTCTTCCCTTTCATATAGTTCCACGCTTTGCAGATCACGTGACAGAGCGAGTGTGTCTGCACAGCGAAGAATCGTCGTCTTCTCTCTCACAGCGTCTCCGATCTCAACGAAGAACAAAACGCAATCGAAAAGCGCGAGAAGTGCAATCTGACACCGAAGAGACACCAGCCCGACCCAGAAGGACTCGACGTCACTCTTCTGTCACATTACTTTCTGTTGAATTTGAAGACTCCTAGTTCTTTCACTTTGATTATTCACACGACGATCTGGCAGCAATTGCTGGTAGTTTACTACCACCCGTAAGACAACAGGTATGATTAACACTTTCAACAAGAAATATAATAAAGAAGTATGTAAGAAACGGCGCTCACATTGAAAGGACTCAAAACGTATCGAAATTGTCGTCGTCCATACGTGGCCTCTTCGCGTCCTGAAGAGCCGAATCAGAATCCGAGTCCGAAAGGGCGAGGTCGTTGTTGAGCTGACCGCGGGAGTGCATCGACGACGACATCAGATTATTCTCCCACTCGCCTTCATCTTGAATAATGACTCGTAGTCAACAGAGAAAATCTTACCCATCATCTCATCCAAATCTTCGTCGCTCATATCGTTACCACTGAGAGCTAAGTCGTCTTTGAGATTTCCTTCTTCTTCTCCCTCGTCGCCCTCGTCTCCATCATCGGGTTCAAAGTCCACCTCTCCATAAACACCATCATCCTCGACGTTCCGATTGATATTCTGCTCAAGTTCTTCAAGTTGCGCCTTCTGGAACAAAGGGTACGTGAATCAATAAAAAAAAATTGAAAACCTTCTCAGCAATTATAGATTCAGCAAGCGCAAGGATTTCCTCAGCCTTCTGCGTGTAGGGAGAAGCAGGTCCATTGAAGAGGCGACTATTTTCAACGATTTGTTGGATGTCACGACGAAACTCGACGACTGTCGTGTATTGCTGTGACTTCACTTTCTGCTCCATGGTGCCGAGATCCATCGGATTCAGAACCTTCTCGTAGTAGTGAGGGATCTGCAACATTTCACCTACAAAGATGAGAAAGAACCTTTTTAGCGTCGACGCGTGAGTGGAAAGGAACACTCTTGGGGATGTTCTTGCATTGCTGGATGATCTCGGAAAGTATGAAGCAGAAGCCAACGCGATCATTCTCATCCAACAATGGATTGATTGCCTTCTCGAGTCGCTTCAACTTCGCCTCTTTCTCGATAACCCGCTTGGACGCCAACTCCAAAATCTATATCGGGCAATATGGGTTAAGAAAAGCTAGACACACCTTCCTCGCAGCATCCGTAATGACATGATTGTCTCCGTTGTAAATCCGAGAGTTCTCGAAGATCTGATGGATGTCTTGCAGGAAGTCTTTACGCAACACGTATTCGTTGCTCGCCAGTTTCTTCTTGATTGTTTGCAGATCCATCGGCCTCTTCACGATTTCATAATAATCCGTAACCTACGAAACGGGATAACTCATGCAATGAGAATTCACCTTCTTCGGATTCACAGGCGCCATCAAATGCTCTGCGCCCTGAACATTTCTCACTTCGTTGACAATTTCTGTCAACTGAGTACTCATCGTAACCTAAATTGCTAGCAATAACTTAACATAAGGCACACGAACCTTCGGATCTGCTCGAATTCTCTGAACAGACTTGGCTGGTCCCATTAGATATTCTGCTTCTTCGAAGTAAGATGATTGGCGCCGCTTTGCCGCTGATGCTGGAAGGCGTCCCTTCGATGGTCCTAAACACGAAGAGTTTTATCACTTCTAGTAATCTACCAGGAAGGTCAGAGTCACTGAGACCATCATCATCGTCATCGGCCTCTTCTCCGGCATCTCGATCGACGAGAGACGGCGAGCGGCTCACTTCTCGGCTCTCTTGGGGCTCTACAGATAGTCGAGGCAGATGCAACCTGCACATTTCTTTTCAGATCAACAAACTATAACCAACTTGAGAACAGTTTTGTTCTTGGCATCTTGTGCTTCGTATGCCTTCCTCGAAAACTTCAATTTTGTCCCCTCGACAGCGATCAACTCTCCAGGTGTGGCGTTCGAAGAGGAGTCGAGTTCGTCCGACACTCCAGACTAAACAAAGAAATATCCATGAAACATTTCTCACGGTATTCGCTTCGCTGGGTTTTGTCGGCGTAATCTTCGACGGATCTTTGCCATAGAGAGGACAGTTCTTGTTCGTCTTCATGTGGCCCGTTCCGTGGCAGGCGGAGCAGCGCATCTTCAGCAAACTTGGCTTGATCACAACAGGCTTCTTTTCCACCGTCTTCGGCTAAACGAACTGAATTCGCTGTGCACCACCATCAAACCTTGCTTTGACCAATAGGAATTCCAGTTGCCTTGGCCTTTTGCTCGTTGCGACGAATTCGTCGGAGTTGATCTTGCAGCCGTCGTTTCTCCTTGCGTCTCTCCTCTTTATATTGCTCGTCCATCGTTGCGTACACTTGAATGAAAGTGTCATCCTTGGTAGTACGAATACGCAAGTACGCCTCGATCAACTGTGGACGAGTGATCACTTCAACTCGCACCTAAAAGACCTAGTTATTCATATCAAGAAGCAAAGCAAACCGATTCTGAGCCGTCTTGAGCGCGGAATGTACGATAAATCTTCAGCTTCTTTGGCCCAGTTATGCCCGATATCTTCGATGCCGAGTCAACCACAGACTCTCCTATCAACGCCGCATCTGAAAGGAACAAGTCGATTTGTGTCAAAATGAACGAACTTTTCTTCTCCTGCTCGCTCGCCTCCTTGGGAGGTAATTTGACCGAAGGTCTTGACTCTCCATGAATCATCTTTTGTAGAGCCATTCGCTCCTTTTCCTCAGCCTCAAAATCCAGACGTTGCTGATCGGACATTGAAATGTTCTTCGATCCCTTCGTGCTCTCCAGCATGCTCTCCAAGCGAGTGGCAAGCTCTTCGTTGTCTGAGTCCTCGCCGCTGCTGCCCTCGTCGGTCGAAGGTGGTTCCGGGTTCGACAAAGTGCTGAACAAAAAGTCCATTGCGTGTATGTCACTCACGTGTTTTGTTGATCGAAGATAGCTTGACAATGACGTTTGTACTTCTCTTGCATGTCGGCAAAGTTGAAGCGTATATTGCCTCGTGCAAAGCGTGCCATTCCCGATTGAGAACCTAAGCGTAAAAAACGACGTAGCGTGAGTCGTACCATCCGATTTGGACTTGGCGGCCTGAGTTGACAAGGTTCGAATCACATCAATGATCTCCCAGCGAGACAGAGCATTGATCTAGAGAAAGAACTTTTTCTGACTGCCATTTCAGACCTCTTCTTCTCGAACTCCATACTCTCGGCACATCTCCTTCGCCTCTTTCAAGGGAAGCTTTCGAAGATCCGCATTTGTGCCTGTGACCAGTCGTTTGGGAACAGCAGGCACGTCGTCCTGTGAAACTGTAATATAACCTTTAATGAACGAACCTTTTGAGGCTTTGCCGAAACACGGACATACGAAAAGCCAAGACCGCAGCCCGTCGGATCGGCTATTCCCGTCTGATCCAGAAGACACTTTCCTCTCTGCGACGCTATGTATGCTCGAGTCGTATTCCACGGTGCGCATTTGATCTTCACACCATATTCCCGCTTAATTGTCAAACCTCATCTTCGATAGTCACTCCATCGTCTGAATCGTCCTCATTTTCTGGCGTAAAGAAATACTTCTCGCCATAACCAGCATCCTAAAACATGCTTTGGAATACAACGCGGGAAGATCACCTTGAGACGCTGCTCAGCCGCCAGCATACTATATTGAGCGCAGCACATCTCCGGCGTGACCATGGCGAGGACTTCTTCTTTCGATGGCAGACGGAAATCATTTCGAAGAACCTAAGTATAATTAAAGTAACCAAATTTGCGCGTATTTTACCCAGTAATTTTGATCCGGCCCTTGTCCAAGACGACGGAAGTCTGAGCATACTTTGAGCCGCTTTCGAACTGAGCTCTCCGCATAGTGAGGGAAGGCAGCCTTTATGTCCTCCATCTTGAGTCGCCTTGGCTGATGCTCGCTGGCCCAGAAAAGACGATAAATGAAAGCCTAGAATATTAAGACTGCTCAATGTCAAAGCTGACTTACAAGAAGAAAGTCTCGAACGAAGACAGTAGCGCGCTTAGAATTCGGACTCGGCACTTCATACAGTGGACACTCTTGACCGACGAGGAACAAGGAGGGACAACGTCGAATAAAGTAGCCTTGTTTGGTGCGAATCAGAAGGAAATCCGTCTTATTCGGTTGATGCCTAAGCAATTAGCAACATTTAGCTGTAAAACCTGTAAATGGGAGCCCGAAAGAGTGAGCATTCGACAGCTTGAATGGCTTGTCCTGGGGCGAGTTGCCCAAGGAATGGAGTCGTATGGGTGAACGCTGTTTCGCCGAAATCCCACGTAGGTTCATGATCACTTCCCGGCTTCTACGAGGTCGTCAGGACCACTAACAAGCCTCACCCTCTTATAATAGTTACGAATCTTGCTAGCCATTCCTGGTTGAGCAATAAGAGGAGGGTGTTCTTCGGAATATTCAAGAATGAGAAGATCGCCATCACGTCCCGATAAATCGGCAAGCTCTCGCATGAAGAACAGCTCACCACCACCCTCAGCTGCTTTTTGTCGTTCTCGCAACTAAAATGGCATTTCTAGACATAAAACTACCTACCTCTTGCATCTTGGTAATATGCTTGACGAGAGATTGCATATGCATGTACTTGGCACCAATGCCACGGACGATCCTCTTACTGAGCGGAATTCGATGAAAGTGACGAAGCTTGAAAGGCGTCAGATGAGTCGGGAAGTAAGTTCGATGAATATGTTGTGCCGGTAACGAATGCTGAACGGCAGAGCTTCCCGCGATGGCAACACCCCTAAAGCAGGACTATCCAGGTAGCTCGCTCATACTTGTTAATGTTCTTCGGCATGTAGTAGTCGTCGTTTGAGAGATTGAATGGATCCTTGTCACTCATCTGCGCCACGGACGACTCCATCTGCTCTTCTTCTTCTTGCTTCTGACGTTGCTGCACTTGTCCCAAGATCATCTTCGACTTCTTTGTGAACTGATGCTCCTGAATCGAAGACATAATATTTGAAAACATACGAACGACGTATGTATTTGTATTATTATTATGATGATGATGAGGATTATTAATGAGATATAACAATCTAACCTTTCGATCAAATGGCTTAGGAGCTTGACCAGGTTCTCCATCACGATCCTCCAATTTTCGGTCTTCAGGTAGTCCGTAGAGAAGAGGGTCATCGTAGAAATCCAACGTTAATGTTCGAGGTTCTAAAAAATGATTCCAAATAAAGATCTTGCCGGGAATAGAATCCATGTGGTCAGCGTCCCAAATGATCTCATTCTCCCACGGAGTACTGATAAATTCGTGATTCTCCGGTGGTAAAAGTGAATGTGTGGCGCTCGGTTCAACCAACAGCGCGTCTAAACAGCAATTCAAGGTGCTTTAAGGAATTGAGCCCTCACCAAACGGCTCAGAGGAAATACGAGGAGGAATAGCTGACGGATTTGGTTGAAGGCTTGCTAGAAGAGTTCCATTACGAACTGAAACCTGCAGGTAGAAATTGAAACGGGTAACTTACGTGCAATGATGAAGCTCTCGTACGTTCTCGTGTGTTGGGTTGGAAGCCAACCACTGGCTGGCAACTTTCCAGAGCAAAATCTAGTAATCGCCTATTCTCATGGTTATGAATAATCTCGTGAGCCAACCTCTTCACGGACTTCATCACCATCAAAGATAACTTTGTCTTCCCAATGCTCTAATGAAACCGGCAACAGATTCTTTTCTGTCAACGGTTCCACGGCCTGGAAATGTTATTCACATAAACAAATCGAGTTTACTGGAATATCATCGTCTTTCAGTCCAAGCTCTTCCAGCAAACGCTCATCTTCGCGTTCTTGAGCCCTCAATTGCTCATCGTAATCCGGCTGAATAATAAAACAATCACAATGCGAATAAATATACCAACCGGCTTGAGTTTGAATCCGTAATCATATGTTTTCGCGTCTTTGGGCACTCCATAGCGGTCGAACCAATATCTTCCAGCACTTTGACGCCAAGGCGCAAGATCGACATCGTTGACAGCGGACTGAGTAGTCGTACTCTTCCAATTTGCTGACGACGTTGATGGATGTGTTCGATGGTTGTCGTTTTCATCCTCTTCCTCGTCCATTTCATACTACAATAAAAGGTAACTAGAAAAGTAGAGAAAGCCTACCATTTGATCGACGATCTGACTTTCATCTGGTGGAGGTCCAATAAGAAGTTTGACGTCGGAACGACCCTTTCGTGCGTCAGCGGCCGAATCATCCTAGAGCCACAGATTAGATAAAATTGCAATCTACCTCTTTAAGTTGCTTCTTGTGAAAAGTTTTTGTTGGCCACCAGATCTCAACCTTGGAAGAACTCTTTATGTTAGAGCTGAAGAGCCGCGAAAACCGAAGGATTTTGTCAGGTCGAAAATCTGGGAAGAACTTTCTGAACCAAAAGTGAAATTATGGCACACTCTATTACCGAGGATCTATTGCGTCTAGCTGTGGATTGAGAATTCCTGCCAGGGGAGCGTCCTCGCGAAGAGACGGGGGGACGAACTGTGCCCCGTCATCATCGTATCGCGGAACAAATTCATCATCTGGCGGAGAAGGCGGAGGAGACGGCGACAAGGCCGGTGCGGTATAAGCTAAACATGCTGCGTGAAAAGAAGGGGAAAAATAAATGATGTCTAAAGAAAACTCACGATTATTGGAGTTAGCTGGGTGTTGGAGAAAGAATTCGCTAAGAACATCGTCGGTATCTTCCTCTTCTTCATCCATCAAATCCCCGTCGTAGTCTGTCATCACTTGACCTGAAAATCCGTCCTTGCAAAATGTTCTGAGAAGGCATTATAATAGCGTATAACGTTCCGCAAACACACGAATTCATAACGAACACGAAACCAGGTCCGCTGGCTTGCACACTTTCACCTCACTATGGAATTACTCAAATTCTAAACACCCTGGAATTAGTCATCTGCTAAATTTTTTCTTGTGTTTTCAATGTAAAGCTCCTGCAACAGAGGAAGCAAGGTGACGAAGCCATGCGTCCAAAATTAACTTTCGCGCTAAAGACGCTGAGCTACATGAAAAAGTCGCAAGGACTGACTCCCATGGCAAGCCTGTTGAATGCGCACTTGCCGCGTAGTCGCGCCGGGTCGGCCGCGTGATGTCGCTGGCGCCGACGCACCCCAATATTACTCAAGTTTACTAGCTTGACTAATTCCGTGGTAAACTTGAGTAATTCCATGGTCTTTCCCAGGAATTAGTTGTTTCCGAAAAACCCTACCCCGGAATTTGTCAAGCCAACGGACTTGGGCTGAGCGGACCTGGGAAACCGCACTGCACTAGAATATGGGCGCACGCGCCACAACTCTGGCGCGGCGCCCTTTTTCGTTTGCGCATTTCGTGTTGCGTCCATGAGGTTTTCGCGCCAGTAAAGCGAATCGAAAAATTTCGGCTTGATGTTCTCTAGTCGACGTTGCTCGATCAACTTCATGCTTCATTTTAAACGTCGTTTTCGTACTTATTTACTTGCGCCGTTCGCGACTCGCTACCTCCCAAATAATTAAAGATGTTTCAGAGAGCTAGTTCAACTGCGCTGGCCCTCACGTTCTGTGCCCATGTCCCTAACTGCGAAATAGAATTTGTTACTTCTAAACTCGCGCTAATTAACTTTTTGGGTTGCAGAAATCTTGGCCGTGATCGAAATCAAAGAAGGAATTCACTCGCTCTTCGAAGTGGACTTATTGCAGGCACGCGACAACAAGAGCTCGCTGCTGAAGACTTCGGGAAACCTCGACCACCATGTCTAAGGCTGGTCGCAAAGGTGAGGCGTTTTTATCGTTTTGCAACTAAATCGTCCTTCTCCGAACCGTCGTAACTTATTTTTTCCAGATACAGCGGCTTACGCGCAGTCTCTGAACGCGCGCAAGCGCGCACTTGACACCGAGGATAACGAAAACGGAGCTCGTAATGGCAACGGTGACAACATTAAATTTGGCGAGGCGGGTGGATTTGACACGGTTTGAATTTGTTTTGTTCCTGAATAGCGATGTTGTTAGGACGTGTATGGAAGTGTGCGCGGTAAGAAAACTGGCTATCTGGAATCTATCAGTGCCGGCAACGAGGACGATGATATCGACGACGATGGCACGGCACCGGACATTCTCAAGCCAAAGAACCCAACGTACACAGCTCCAGCGAAATATTTCGAGGAAGTGGCGAAGGGAGGAGAGGTCTGTTGCTTAAAATACCAATCAAATACTATCGCAGGAAGTTGACGTTTTTGAAGATACTCGCCGAAAGACGATTGCCGAACGTCAGAGCTCGTACCAAGCTCGAGCTCGTGCAAGACCCATTTCCCCTGAACGAACCGATGCTTTCAGTAAGATTCACATTACAATGAATCTGGTTTAGTTGAGCAAACTCCGAGCCAACGCGATCGAGGCTTTGCGGAAATCATGAAAGAGCAACGCTATCAAGAAGACCGTCGAGAAGTTGAAAAGGAAATGTCTAAACGTCATGAGGCAGGAGAGCTCAAGCAAGTTGCACCAGAAAAGAAGAAGCCTCGGTGGGACGATGAGAAACCTTCGAGTGGAAAGGTAGATTAGCAGAATTTACTTAGGCGATTTAGGCGCTTGGTGCTGGCGAGGTTACACCGTCACAGACCCCCGGAGGCGGTCCTCGAAAGCGCCTGCAAATTGGAGGTTCTCTTGCGGCCGAGGTAAATGGTTACAATCATTCAAAGCTTTTTAGGCTGCTACTCCCCATGTTGCTCGCTGGGACGAAACTCCCGCCCACCTTACGGCCGGAGACGCGACGCCTTCATCCGGCGCGACACCAGGAGGACGCAATCAGTGGGATGCTACTCCATCGATGCAAACACCGCGACGCAATCGCTGGGATGAGACTCCGAGGGATGGCGGCGCTTCGGTGAGGGATGTGTCGATGACTCCCGGCTGGGGAATGGACACTCCTGCAAGGAATGATCATGACATCAAGATGGAAGATGCACTGGGTCAGTTGAAATCTTCTTTCATAACTGTTGCATTGAAGAATCGAAGCGTCGCTCTCGTTGGGATTTGACTCCGTCTCAAACACCAGTTCCTGGTGGGGCGACTCCTTTGCAAAGTGGAGGTGCTACTCCATCGTTCACTCCTAAAGATGGTGGAATGACGCCGTCCATGACTCCTGGAGGCGCTACTCCTGCTGGTCCTATGGCCATGGGAATGAAAACTCCCATGGTGCAACCCGGCTCGATGACGCCTGGAGCGGTAAGTTTCTCATTCTGTTGTGTAATTCATTTCGTCTTAGTACATCTGGACGAGCGACATGGATGAACGAAATCGACCAATGACCGATGAAGAGTTGGAGTCTTTGTTCCCCCCTGGTTATAAGGTTCTCAATCCTCCGGCCACCTACGTTCCCATTCGTACTCCGGGAAGAAAGCTAATGGCCACTCCGACTCCCATGGGAGGACTTGGTGGTGGTTTCAGCATGCAGGTAATTATCCTTCAAGACTTGGTGATCTGATTCATAGGGAACACCTGAGCGCGAAGGAATCGGTGAGAAAGGTGCCGGTGGTCTAATCGACACACAGCCGAAGGATAAGGAGCTGCCTCCATTGAAGCCTGAGGACATGCAATACTTCGACAAACTTCTCATGGACGTCGACGAGTCGACCCTCTCGAAGGAAGAACTACACGAGCGTGAAATCATGACGTACCTTCTGAAGATCAAGAACGGCACTCCGCCGATGCGCAAGAGTGGTCTGAGGAAGATTACTGAAGGTGCAAGACGCTTCGGCGCTGGACCACTTTTCAATCAGATCTTGCCTCTGCTCATGTCTCCTTCTCTCGAAGATCAAGAGCGGCACCTTATGGTGAAGGTAAGAACGCGTTTTGGTCTCGAAATTAAATCGGACTTCAGGTCATTGATCGTATCCTATACAAACTTGATGATCTCGTCCGTCCTTACGTCCACAAGATTCTTGTCGTCATCGAGCCGTTGCTTATCGACGAGGACTACTATGCGCGTGTTGAGGGTCGAGAAATCATTTCCAATCTGGCGAAGGCAGCCGGTCTTGCAACAATGATTTCCACTATGCGCCCGGACATTGACAACGTGGACGAATACGTGCGAAATACAACTGCTCGAGCCTTTGCTGTCGTCGCATCAGCCTTGGGTATTCCGGCACTTCTACCATTCCTCAAAGTTAGACATTCGGAACAAATATTAAGCATGATTTAGGCTGTTTGCAAGAGTAAGAAAAGCTGGCAAGCTCGACACACCGGAATCAAGATCGTCCAGCAGATTGCTATATTGATGGGATGCGCCGTTCTTCCACATTTGAAGTCTCTCGTGGAAATTGTTGAAGGAGGACTTGAAGACGATCAGCAGAAGGTCTGCAACGTTTAGCAAAAGCATCTTCAAAATCGTTTAGGTGCGCACAATCACAGCTCTTTGTCTTGCTGCTTTGGCTGAAGCTTCTGCCCCTTACGGCATTGAAGCATTCGATTCCGTCTTGAAGCCGCTGTGGAAGGTTACTGAAATGTTTCCACTTTGAACACAGATTTGCAGGGTATTCGCAGTCACCGTGGAAAAGGACTTGCGGCGTTCCTCAAAGCAATTGGTTTCCTTATTCCCCTTATGGATGCCGAATATGCCAGCTATTATACCCGCGAGGTTGGTCGTCATGAATCTCAGTTCAATTCTGTCATATCTAGGTGATGCTCATCTTGATTCGAGAGTTCGCCAGTCCCGATGAGGAAATGAAGAAGATCGTTCTGAAGGTGATTTGATGGTGTCGAATTTTAATTCGTTGCAGGTCGTGAAGCAGTGCTGTGCCACGGATGGAGTTGAACCTTCGTATATCAGAGATGAAATCCTCAGCCCGTTCTTCCGAGCTTTCTGGAACCAAAGAATGGCTCTAGATCGTCGCAACTATCGTCAATTGGTGGACACGACGGTCGAAATTGCGCAGAAGGTCGGATCAGCCGAAATGATTGCTCGTATTGTCGATGATCTCAAAGACGAAAACGAACAATACAGGTTGGTGTTGTTCTGACTTCACTTTTGCGTTTATAGAAAAATGGTAATGGAAACCGTGGAGAACATTGTGAGCTTGATGGGAGCGAATGAAATCGATTCGCGTCTTGAAGAACAGTTGATCGACGGCATTCTCTACGCCTTCCAGGTTTTAAAGTTTGCAAATAAACAATGTTATAGGAACAAACACAAGAAGATGCGGTCATGCTCGACGGATTCGGTACGGTGTGCCGTGGTCTTGGCCGTCGCACGAAGCCCTACCTCCCCCAGATTTGCGGTACAATTCTGTGGCGTCTCAACAACAAATCGGCCAAAGTGAGGCAGCAGGCTGCCGACTTGGTAAGTTCCTCAGGTTTCAAACATAGATGTTCAGATTGCGCGTGTTGCACCAGTGATGCATATCTGTGAAGAGGAGAAGTTGATGGGTCACTTGGGAGTTGTCCTCTATGAGTACCTCGGAGAAGAATATCCAGAAGTGCTCGGATCAATCCTTGGCGCTCTCAAGTCGATTGTTAACGTTATTGGAATGACGAAGATGACTCCTCCGATCAAGGTTTCTTCTCCTCGTCTCTCTTTTATTCGATTTCGTTACAGGATCTTTTGCCACGTCTAACACCGATTCTCAAGAATCGTCACGAGAAGGTGCAAGAGAACTGTATCGATCTTGTGGGCGCCATCGCGGATCGTGGCAGCGAGTTCGTCTCGGCCAGGGAGTGGATGCGCATCTGCTTCGAGTTACTTGAGCTCCTCAAAGCTCACAAGAAAAGTATCCGACGGTATGCTATAATGTGTTCCTGTTAATTAATCCTTTAGGGCGGCTATCAACACTTTCGGATACATCGCTAAAGCCATTGGACCACATGATGTGCTGGCGACGCTCTTGAACAACCTGAAAGTGCAAGAACGTCAACTTCGTGTCTGCACCACTGGTGAGTTTCTACGTTCAATGCAAAGATGTTTTAGTGGCTATTGCGATTGTTGCTGAAACCTGCGCTCCCTTCACAGTCCTGCCAGCAATCATGAATGAATATCGCGTTCCTGAGATCAACGTTCAAAATGGTGTGCTCAAGGCCCTTAGCTTCATGTTCGAGGTGATAATTCTTTTCGTTATTACATTTCTTTTCAGTATATCGGTGAGATGGCCAAGGACTACATCTACGCTGTCACCCCGTTGCTCATCGATGCACTCATGGAGCGTGACGTAGTTCATCGTCAGATCGCCATCGACGCCGTCGCGCATCTAGCTCTCGGAGTCTACGGTTCGTATTCCTGTTTAGAGTAACATTTGTCTTAGGATTTGGTTGTGAAGATGCACTCGTCCATCTTTTGAACTACGTCTGGCCGAATATGCTTGAGAATTCTCCTCATGTGATCCAAGTGACTTTCACTTTCACGTACAAATCATTCATTTTAGCGCTTCGTGTTCGCTTGTGAAGGAATGCGTGTTTCACTTGGACCTCTTCGTGTTATGCAGTACTGTCTTCAAGCATTGTGGCATCCAGCAAGAAAGGTATTCGGCTCTTCACTTTTTATAATAAACCTGTAGGTGCGAGAGCCGGTCTGGAAGGTGTACAACAACCTGATCCTCGGCTCGCAGGACGCTCTCGTCGCTGGCTATCCACGCATAGAGGACACTCCGAGAAACACGTACGTGCGACGGGAACTCGATTACATTCTCTGAGTCTGTCGTTCATATTCTATGATCTTCACCCTCGTCCGAGTTGTTGTTGCACATCCAGCAATCCGTATTTCTATTTGATTGCTGCGATGAGCTCTTTTGTCGTCTGCGTAGTCGTTCTCTGTCTCTCTCAAAGTAATTATGATGGCTCTGTTCATTGTTGCGTTGCATCACATTTTATGTATGGTTGATGACTTCTTGAGTCTGGTGGAGATTGAGTAAAGGCATCAACAACGAAATGATCATAACGAGCTAACGATTGCGTTTTTGGATGCTTTTAAACATGCAAAAACAGGTTTGACAAAGTTAAAGATACGCTCATCTTGTAAAAGAATTGAATTTTCCAGAAAATGGTATGATGAAAGGACCAGAGTCGGAGGCGATGGATGAACACGCACGTCGACCTTCGACGAGCACCGACTCGGGCAAGAAGATCGTCAAAATACAATATCATATACTCGGACAGGCGACTAAATATTGCGAATCTACAGATCAAGTTGTGGCGGTGTGTTATGTACTGGTTTATGATGGCTTTAGTCTCGAGATCTGGGTCTCCAGCCGGATGACTTCGTTCGTCTCACGCTTTCAAGCACCTCGTTCACCTTGCCTCTAAGAATCACCAATTTGATGAAAGAAGGAGCGCCTTTCCGAGAGAGCATCAGCATCGATCAGACACTTGTGGGCGAGGTGATTAAGAAGGCTCTCCCCGCACAGTCTGTGTGTACTGTCGAGGTCATCAATCGAAGAGATGTACGACAACTATTTCATTTGATCGGACATCTCTAGGTCGCACTAGACAACATCCAACTTACATTTCGAGAGATCTATATGAGCAGATCGGACATGTACAGATATCGAAATCAGCTAATCGGAACATGCGCATATCTGGTTCGCATCTCACTCTCCTTCAAGACTTTCCAGGAAAAACCATTGAGATTTTTCAATATTCCAACAAAGATTAGTGATTTATGGTCAAAAGGAGAGGAAGTGAAGAGCGGCTATGTCAGCGAAGAGACTCGTATCGTTTTTCGATCGTCTTCTTCATCGGTTAAAATTTGGAATAAGATATAACCTGACATTCCAGGTTCTTATTTTCATTCAACTGTCGATGGAAATGTGGCAGAGTGATCCTCAGGGTGATCTCTACTTTGAAAAGTGCTCCAAAGGATTTCTCAAGGATCTCTTCAAAAAGTGGAAGGAGTCAAATTGCGCACACTATGTTTCGATTGTCATCTGTTCAAGGTAGAGGATGTCAAATCCTATGTCTTACTCGGTAGAAGTCCCCGAGCGGAATGATTCGAATGTCATGTGTAGGGCTCTATTTTTTTTTGGCGAGAGAGACATTCAGAGATTCAAAGAAAGTTCTTCGATCAGTTTCCTTGAGTATGACAAGAGCTTTCAGTGACTCACATCAGTTCATTAATTAGCTTGCAGGTTCTACTTTCAAGCTGATAAACGAGAGGATGCAGAAGGTCTATCGCGAGACCATCGGGACCGACCATTTCTCGACTTCTACAGGCTCCTCATTCAAAACGAACACTACGACGATTGGATTCCCGTTCTCAGCAAGGTTTCCTTTCACCTCCTTAGTAATTATTGTTCAGTTGAAATGTCTCTTCCACAGATACAAGAATGACATCAAGCAACAACTGGTGAACACGTATCCCAAACTGACACGTTATGAGGTTTTCATTTGAGCGCAATTGCTAATCTTGCTCAGATTTCAACAGCAGCTAATGGGAATTTTCTTCAAGTCTTGAACATCTCCATGAATTGTTTCAACATTTACCACAATGATCGACGCTTCGAAACTACTGGACAACATGTTCGTTCTCCACTTTAGTTTAAAACTCCTCACAGATAGTCTTCGTGACAGCTGGTGGTGGTGTCTTCTATGTCGATCGAGATCACGTCAACCTCACAAAGCAACGAATCATCGACATTGGAGTAAAGGATCTTTCATTTTTACGCCTTGTAGGTATCCGTTGACATAGTCTGTCTCGGTGAACAACCGCTTCACGCTGTGCCCCTCTTCGTTTACGAGTCCAGCAAATCTTCAAGCGAGGAGGAATATTACATCCCACATTGGATGAACTATTCTTACTATCGGTAACATTATGCACGCGCTCGAGGTTTCTTCTGCTTTAGATCAGATACTCGATCTTCAATTGCGACGCTCTTTCGACCTCGAATCTATTACCCAGAAACGATTCTTGTAAGTTGCCTTTGTTCCTGAAAGCTGTTCAGGCTCAACCGAAGGGGATTGTTATGCGCCAGCATGAAGTTCTCGAATCCGAGGTCGCCACCTATGACGACAAATTTCCCTTCGACGTTCAAGCGGCGGCTGTCCCTGCCGTTGCAAATAAGGACGATGTTGACATGATACGGGGCTCGATCGCCGATCTTCGTCAGCAACTTGGACTACCACCTGAAGACGCGAATGGCCGAGCTAACGGCGTTCATCATGATCCACGGGTTCCGTTTATTTCGAAGTCCTTATTGGTTGTTTGTAGCAAGTTGCAATGTATGACAAGCTGGTAGCTGGATCTCTCGACAATGGCACCACAGCTTTTGATCGACGCTTTGGACATCGCTTCACTCAAGCCGCTTCTTATGAGAACAAATTCCGTATGTCCGTGCGTTCATTGCAAGAATTGTGAAGATTCAATGACAACTGCCGCTTCGCACACCGTCTCTTCGGTTCGTCGAAATGCAGCGGCGACATCAGCGCCGCCCGTGAAATCGAACCTCATCAACCCATATCAAGCTGTCCAAATTACAGCGAACAGACGTCGTTGGATTCACGTCTTTCCTGTCGACGCTAAGGTGCTACTTCTCTCAATGTCTTCATTCTATTCAGGGTCGAGCGAAACTTGCTCATCATTACGTCGCTGGTCGCAGCATTGTGCACGTGATTGAAGAAGCTCCAAGCGAGAATTCTCGGCCTCCGCCTTCTAGTTCCTTCACAAATGCGACAACCGCGAGTTCAGCCGTGAACATTTCATCCAGTTAGCTATTCTCTGGCTTGATTAAATTTCCTTTGTAGGTCCAAACAACAATGACTTTGCTTCGGGCTCTTCGCCTTCACGACGTGCCCAGTCACCGCACACTCCGCCTGATCATAAGGCACCCGGAACGACGACCGGCGAGGGTCAACCAATGACAGTCTGGGGTTGGGGATCAACTGGAGAAGAGAAATGGAGTGCCGACATGGAGATCGGCGTCGATTGGAAGTCGTTGATTCGTTCGGCTCTTTTGCCTCTCACCACAGACTTCTTCCCTGATCCACAATCTCTTATTGCCGACTATCAAGTCAATGAACATCAAGTCTATGTAAGTGACTTTGAGACAATCCATCGGCTGGTTAGGTGTACGAAGAGTTGATCCCGGACTGGGTGGGCAAGGATGGAACGAAGAAAGCTCTCACGCGAATGGTCTACGAGCAACTCATCTGCCAGCGTCTTCAACGCGGCTTCCAGATTGTTCTTCTTCCGAAGAAATTCATCGTGTCTTCTATCAAGAAGGCTCGTTTTACGCGGTTTTCAAGAGTATGTGCTGTTTTCGTCTTTTATTTTCTTCTATTATGCAGACAGATATCGAGGCGGAGTGCGTTTTGTCATTCAATCGAATCTACCATCGTCTTCTTCTCGGAGAACACATCTATGTGATGGTGTTCCAACCGAAGGCTTCCGCCTTGCATGTCGAGAAGGATGCTCACTACCACTATTACTTCCAAGTCGGTTAATTTCTTCATTTCACCTCTGAGGTGCCTGATTCGAGTGTCTACGAGCGCAGTTCGACCACCTTTAAGCCACATAATATCGAGAAGTTGAATTGGAGTTACTTGGACACGAATCTTCAATCTCGAGATTCTCGTCTATATAGTGAGGAGATGAAGAGTTATTCATCGCGGTACGTCTCACAGTACGAACACAACTAACTCAATCAGTTTGATCGCCGCTCCGGAGCCACCCGAGGGAGCAGATGCCGCAAAGAGGATCGTTTCGGACCCGAAAGCGTGTGGGGAAGAGTTCATGGCGGGATCCCGTCGACAAAGGGCGGATGAGGTGCAAGCACGTTTTATGAAGCTCCTTCTTATTATGAACAGAATCCAAAGGCCGGCTAATAGAGTATGTCTAAGATTGTGGATTTCGACGATGGCGTTTTAGAGCAGTGCTTCTGTTGAATTCGTTGATCTGGATGTGAGTCGACCTGAGGATATCCTCACCCGCTTCCGGGAGAACTCGCAACTTGTCGGGCTGGGTGTGTCAAATAATCCGACAGTGAAGTAAGCCCGAATGGACGCAAATGATGTCTGTAGACTTCCTCCGCGTTCCTTCCTTACTTACGATCTTGTGAACTGGCTCGCGGCGAATGTGCAATCCCTCGGTAGCCACACAGCGGCTATGGACTTCTGCAAGAAACTCGTAGAAAAAGATCTCATTCGTCTTCTCGCTGGTTTCCTCTTCTTACCACTTTCAAAGACGGTTGTTTAGGAGATTCGGACTTGGACGATTCTCACTCCTCGGATCCTTCCGATACAAGTGCCACTTTTCACTTTGGCTTTTACATAGCTTATATCGTCGATCCGAATGATGACAAGGAAGTTTCCGGTGAGTGAAGTTTTCTGTGTTCTTTTACCATTACAGCACAACGATACACGAACTTGATGCGTGTGAAGCTGGTTGGATCTATGCCGCCCTTGTCGCTGGTCTCTTCTTCAGCTGGTGCTGAAACTCTAGGAGGAAACGAAGATGATGATGAAGATCTTCTCGACGACAGTGCTTTCAAGTATTCGGCTGTCGAAATGGACTTCCCGCGAAGGACGGACGACCCACAAGCAGCGAAGTTTCCTGAGTGGGGACGGGTGCGTTGACGATCTTCCAGAACTGTTCAAGATTCTCTATGAGCGTGCATACACTGAGAAGCGAGCATTTGAGTGCTGCCTTCAGTGGATTATGGCAATTGGTCAGACAGCTGCCGATCTCATCAAAGTTCATCGCCTTTTCGATTTAGAACATCGGTTTAGAAATTCGCCACAGTTGGAGCGAAAGACGCGAAATTCATGTTATTCCCCGTGCCCGAGGACGCGTTCGCGCACCCGGCTGACGTGGACTCGAACCCCCTTCGCTGTCCCATTCGCGTCGCTCTGCCCGCCATCCAACACTTTCCCATTGAGAAGGTCTGATTCCGTGCTCTAATTATGCTAGTAGAGGGAAGAACTTGTGGAGGCGGCATTACTCGCTTTTGGATTCGTCGCCATGGGATGTCGGATGAAACCCGGGGTGAATTCCAGTCGTCGGGAAGAGAATCTTCATGTTTCAAGGGACGAGGATCGTCAACTCACACCTTCGAGGACTACGGCTGCCAGGTTCCAATTATTTCATCGCAAGTCAGCTAGCAAATTTAGAAAGTTTTCGTCATCAGTGAGGGTAGCGCAGCATTATGTCCATCGAACAGGTGGAATGTTCGTGGCCTTTGAACCAGAGTCCTCAATAAGAGAAGCAAAGTTCTATTGGGCTTGGAATCACATGCTCAGCAATCGCTATCGAATGGTCAGGTGAGAACTCTCGCTCTCTTTGATCTCTTTCAGCAATTGCACGGAGGCCTTTCAAGACAAGATGCTTGCGGACTTTCGCTCTTTCTGGATTGACGACGGCGATCGTCTCACGAACTTCTACAACAACGTCTTCCTTTCAAAGTTTTCGTCTTCTCGCGGAGGCGTGAAGATGGAATGTGTTCTTCCAGCAGGCCCGCTGGCGGGCGGCACTCCTTGATCTAGTCGTTTGCATTGAAGTCCCATAGTTTTTGTTTGTTGTACATTCTGAAGTTGTAAGAGTCGTTGTTATATAACCTGAGACGAAGCGGGAATAAAGACTTGCTTTGGTCTTTGTCCCAATGAAAGCGAGAGTTCAAGTTCTCGACCTACCAATTCTCCTTTCGACGTCGAAAAAAACGTCTCTTTGTGGAAAGTCACACTGATTCTACATTTCATAGGATGCTTTTTTCTTCAAGCATTGAAAGAAGAGGGATGGTTACCTGGCAAAGATCATGACGTGTGTTGACATCTAAGATCCGGTCTAGGCTTCTCTGGCTATCCATCTATTAACGCGCGCTAAACCTCTCAAGGGTTTCTCTCACCTGAAGAGAGTCTAGTGACCTTTTTCAAAGTGAAAGTTGAAGGTTGCCTTTGTTGCAGAGCAATGAAGTTCGCTCAATTAGTGATGGGCCCGGCAGGCAGCGGCAAGGTGGGTCGTCAGCCCTCGGGCTGTGAGAGGAAGGAAACAAAGCCTTGGTGTTTCAGTCGACCTACTGCAAACTGCTGCAAGAGCACTGTCGTTCCATCGGTCGACCTGTTCGCCTCGTGAACTTGGACCCCGCCTGCGAGGCTTTCGGGTCCGTGTCACATAGAAGAAATGAGACAGCAGGTACGAGGCGGATGTGGATGTGCGAGAACTCATCAATGTCGACAATATTCTCTTCGACGAGGAAGTCCGCGACGAACTTCGACTCGGTCCCAATGGAGCCCTCGTCTACTGCATGGAGTAGGATGAAACACTTCTTCTCATATTCGTAGGCATCTCGTTCAAGAACTTGACTGGTTACACGACCAACTAGACGAGGCTGAGGACGACTATTTCGTCTTTGACCTTCCCGGACAGATTGAACTCTATTCTCATCTTCCCGTCATGCGACAGGTCCCCTTTCTCTCTCTCTCTCCACTCTGAGATCTGCAGATTGTGGATGCGCTCCGATCTTGGGACTTCAATGTGTGCTCGGTCTTCCTTCTTGATACTCATTTCATGCTGGAAGCGGAGAAGTTCGTCGCCGGCACTTTGACGGCCCTCTCGGCCATGGTGGCCCTCGAGACGCCGGCTGTCAATGTCCTCACCAAGGTCTCTCATTCCTTCTGCTCTCAACTTTCAGATGGATCTCCTTTCCTCGAGGAACCGTGCCTTGGTCGACTCCTTCCTCGATGCAGACATGCGGTCGATCACCGAGGGAGACGAGCCGTGGAACGAGCGACATCGCGCTTTGAGTCGCGCCCTCGCACAGGTCGATTTCATTTTTATCTTCAGAGGTCTCATCTCTTCTTTCAGGTGATTGAAGACTTCTCAATGGTGAAGTTCGTTCCTCTCGACAGAGAAGACGACGAGAGCATTGAGCAGCTTCTTCTCACTATTGACACCTCTATTCAGTATGGAGAAGATCTCGAGGTGAGACTTCTCCTCTCTCTTCCTTCATAAAAGATCGTAGGTGAAAGACAGATATCCCGAGGAGATGGATGACATGCAAGAAGAAGACTGATTTCCCTTCACGCTTTCACGTTCCCTTGTTGTCGGATTTTGTTTCTTGTTGGAAGAAAGGCTGGCTCTTTTGTGCTTCGACACAGACTCGAGCCCCTCGTGACGACAGCCCCGGGCGCGCCTCTCTCGACGCCAATTCGGGGATGATCCCCTAGCAAGAAGAAACTTGGGGAGAGACTGAGACTTGGTCTCCAAGTGGACGTTTTCCAACTGAGTCTGCCACACGTGGACTCAAACAAGATGGATTCCCAGAGGGAGAGAGAGAGATCTGGCGTTCCCCTCCTTCTCGTTGGAGTAGGCGAGACGGTGCTTGGCGTGGCAGACATGGCGGTGCCTTGCATCCCGCCCCGGGGCATCGCGGGAGCCCAAAGCGGTTTTTTGCCTCTCGTCGGTGCGGGGTCGCCTCCCCCTCGAGTCGGCCAAGAACCGGCAGCCGTATAAAGCAGCGAGGTCCTCGACTCCTCCTCCGCCCTCGCTGCTGCCGTGCCGCCTTCCAGCGCCCTCTCCAGCCCTTCTCGTCCTCAAGTTCCTCCAGAGCTGGTCTCAGCTGGCACTCCGCGTGGGAGGCGTCGGGGTCACCGCGGTGTTCCATTTCCCTTTCTATCCTCTCAGTCACGCTTCCCTTCGGATTTCTTTCCTGTCGCGAGTCCATCTGATTTGCCCCGCGGAAAAAAGCCCTGCGCAGGGATTTGAGAGTGAGAGTGAGAAGTGTTCCTGCCAGCTGGTTGCTGCCAATCCGTCGCGTCGACTTCTTCTTCTCGTCCTCCTTCTTCTTCTTCCCCCTCGACCTCGTTCAGGGACATGCTCCTTTTCCTCTTCTCCGTGAGTCCTTCCCCCTTCCACTCGAGAGCAGACAGATTCTGGGATGGCAGCTCGGTGCAGCTCTCGACGACTTCACGAATCCCTTGCTGTTGCCCGACCAGAACTTCGTGAGTTCTTCTCTTCCTCCATTTGATTTGATCTTCTCTGCCTTGCCAAGCGGGAGTTTGCCGAAGAGAAGCGAGTAGTATTAGTGAAGATGGCGAAGGCTGACCTCGGCGCGGGGGACGAGCAGGTTTCCCCTGCGGAATCCCTTGCCGAGTAGCATCTCCCCTCTTCAGTTGAGGGAGGAAAGAAACATGGAAAGGCGATTGCAGACGGGTCCCGGGGTGAAGGCGCGTCTCACCCTCGAGGGCACGAATCACGTCGTCGGCATCCTTACTCGAGCCCTTGTCGCCGAGATCCTCGCCTCGCCTTCACCCACGACCCCCTTCCAACTCCGAGAGGCGCCCCTCACCGTCTCCAGTCTCGAACTCAACCAACTCTCAGAGCCGCCTTTTGTCAAGGTTCACTCCCAAGATGAGAGAAACAACTCCTTCAGAGCGAACTTCGCTCTCCTAACTACGTCCTCGTCGACGCGACGGGACTACGCATCGCGGTCTCATCTGTGGTCTCGGGTGTCCTCAACGGCGAGTCTCTCAACACTCGCGTGGACCTTTTCTCCTCGGACGTCGCTCTGCGGGTGCTCGTCGATGTGCGAAGGACGACTCGCGGCAATCCCAACCTTCTCATTGAGCGTTGCGAGATTGGCGAGCGTCTTTCAGTGGCTGTTCGAGTTCAACAAGCCTCTTCGAATGCGGCTCTTCTCGAGGTTCGTCGCTTCTCCTCTCTCAATGAATTCTTGCAGTCTTTGTTGCGAAGCTCTTCGCGGCTCTTCTTCGAGACGCTCATCTGCGGTCGTCTCCGTCTCTTGGCACAGACCCGCTTGAACCAGCGTCTGTCCCTGCTCGCCCCTCGAATCGCGCTCTCGCAGACGGGACCCTCGTTCGACCTTCTCGGACTTCTCTCCCAAGCGGAACTCGCCATGAAGAGAAGTATCCGCAGTGAGTGAGTGCCTTCCCTTGTCCCCTCAGTCCTTCAGCTTGCCCCACACGTTGCCCGTCGTGGCCACGAAGACCATGCTCCCTTCGAGAATACAACGACTCGCTCCCTCGGAGACGCAGAGCTTTGTCCGAGAAGCGATCCCTCGTCGTCCCTCGGCGAGTGGCTTCTCTCGTCGAGTGACGAGGTCGAAGCGTCAGGCGATGCGCGCTTTCATCGACAACTTCAACTTCGTGAGTGAGCCTTCTTCTCTCAAGCATTGAAGAGTCACACGGACGAACTCTTCCTCGACTACGGTATCATGTCGGCTCCCCGGACCACGGCTCTCGGCCTCGAACTCGACAGTGTCGGTGAGATCGCAACCCGAGAAGGCCGCACGCCTTTCGGACCTCGTCCTTTCTCTCTTCCGACCACAGTCGATCCCCGAGTGATGCTGCAACTCGCGGTCTCGGACTTCGTGCCCAACACCCTCATGCATCACGGTCACAGGTTTCTTCATCCCCTCTCCTCTCACTGAACAGCATCGGCCTCTTCAACACACGCGTCGACCCCTCGACGCCTCAGTTTGGCTCTGTGATGCGAACTTCGTGCGACTTCGGCTCGGGGACTCTCTTCTGTGTGGGCGACCTCTTCCCGACTCTCGCCCGAGCCGTGCCCGACCGTGCCGTCGCCTTCGACTTCCGCACAGCCCAAGCGCCGTCGGTTATCTTCCAGCCAGACTCACTCGGTCTCTTCTTGTTGTTGTGGTAGAAGGAGTGTGTGTAGGCGGAATTCAGTTCCAACTCTGGGGACTCATCTCCGTCAAGACTCTCGAAGGCGGCCAGGAGCGTCTCGTCGGCGAGATGGACATCCACATCACGGCTCACATGAAGATGCGACTCACGAGTCTCACCGTCAAGGGCAAAGTTTCCCTCGACGACATCGTCCTTGTGAGTGTGCCTCCACTTGAGAAGCTCCTTCCAGAGAACCCGAACCCCTCAGATCCTTGTGCAGGAGGAACTCGACGATGCGGGTCTTCTCTCGAGGGAGATTCTCCAACGAATGGTGAATGATATCCTCAAGCAGGGCATTCCCATCCCCGTGCATCCACTCTTCAAACTCAGTCGCCCACAGGTTGCAACGGCTTTCTTCCCCCAGATTAGTCTTTTCAGTTGGCTGTTGGAACTAGAGCCATGACAATCGAGACGAGTTTCGTCCTCAACGAGCACTTTATTCGACAACTGACAGCCGCGAAGATCCAATGAGACAACCGATCTCATCTTTTCTTCTCTTGTCTGTATCTACAAACCGAGTCACTTTCCCCGCTGTACAAATCACTGCCAGTGCGTTCTCTGATCTCAATCCTCGTTTCGAGCTTCAGCTCAGTGATAAAGATTTACTTCACAACAAACACGAAGAAGAACAAGAGTGAAACCTTACAATTCAAAACGCTTTTCTTCAGGAGTTTCTTCAGACTTTGTTGCTTCTTCTTCAACCTTGCGCTTCCGATATGCCGCCTCCCTCTCGTCCACTTTCTCTCGCACAAAATAGAACCAGTAGAGAAGATCATCAAATTCTCCATTGTAAGCAGTCTTGAACAAAAGTAGAAAACTAAGTGTAGCCTACCTTTATTTGGCTGTACTCACGAAGAGCAAAATAGATGGCTTCGATGGTAGCGAGATGCGTCTCGGGTTGGTTGTGTTGCGGCCTCCAGAAGGCGGTTCGGTAAGAGCGAAGAGAAACGCAGGGCAAAAATTGAATCTCTGGTAGACGCTGCATCATGCCCACCTACACAAATCCCAGTCAACTCTAGCTAAGAGAAAAAGAAAGACCTGAAACCAGGTGCAGTCTAGGACGACGAAGCGGCGAATCGCTCCACGCGTTCGCACGAAGTCTTCAATCGAAGTAGCTGTCTCCGAAGGAAACACCAAAACCTAAACAGATCGAGTTGTTCAAAGTTTATTCTAACAGTCGATCCTTCGCTAGAGGTCCCGTCTCCATAATCTTCCAAGTGAGGAACATCGAAGATCCGTGTCTGAGAGTTTGCAACAAGTGCACAGTGCACCGCCGTACTCTTTGAGTTCTTCTCTTTTGGATGTTTTACGACATCGACCAGTGCTGGCAACTGCGAATTTATCTTCAGTCTACGCCAAGATTTACCCGAACACGCGGAGTCGGAACGTCGGACATCATTTTGCGGCAGTCGTAGCAAAAGTACATCCTCATCCGTCCACAACCCAAGCATTTCTTCTTCGCAATATCCTTCAATGGTTCGAAAGACGACAAGCGAAAATCCGCAGAAGTCGACGGTACTGACATTCTATGAAAACTATGTTGCTGTGACCCCGACACTTCAAGTACACCTCCGTAAGACGCATGACTAGTTAATTGTTCGTAACAGCGTATAAGAAACAGATTCATTCGAACCGCAACAAAGAACAGAGCGGAAGTAGAACGACGAGCACTTCAAGCGGTCTCCGCGGGCATGGAGCGGATGATGTCCGAGTCTCCGGGGTCCGTGATCGAGAGTGTGCAGACGCGGAAGAGCTTTCCACAGGCGGTGCCCAGCTCGATGTTGTTGCCGTTGTAGTGGTGCACGCCCGTCTTGGCCAACATGGCGTAGTACTCGATCTCGCTCTTCCTAGAAACGTTTCATTGAACATTATAACATCACAAAGAAATGAAGAAGAATTCACTCATTCAACCTTAGAATGAGGCGAAGGAAGCAGAGGGACCTCCAGTCGCCCCTTCCACAGCCAAAGCTGCTTCTACTGCGACCTTCTCAGATCCCTCACCTGAGCGGCGGCGTGTTGTTGGCGATGATGATGAGCTTGGCCTTGCCGGATCGCAGCGACTTGAGGGCCTGCTTGTAGCCGAGGGCGAACTTTCCGCTCTTCATCACCATCGCGAGTCGGGAGTTGATGTTCTCCGACGACTTCTTTGTCTTCTTCGCTTGAGCGCTAGTCGAGGGAGCCATCTCGGCAAGTTTAACCTGAAAAGCTCGTCCCAGTTAATATCAACAACGAAAGCAAAGTAACGCATAATAAACACTTCTACATCATCGCAGTAGAAAAGTGAGGCTGCACAAATCGCAGGGCCCAAATTGTGCAATGAACTACGGTATTAGACGTTTGGGCGTAATACCCTTGCACACTCTGTTGCATTTGAATTCCCGCATTTATCTCGCAACGAAAGGCGCTCGGCGCTACATTCCGTCCTAATTCTTAGCAATTGTTGCCGACGAGCGAGCATTCTCATTCATTCGTTCGTTGCAGTCTTTAGTTGTGTGCTTTCCTTTATTTTGTGTGTCGTTTAGGATGCCGCTAGCTAAATGCTTCCACGTATTGTTCTTGTTTTCAGCGGGTAACAGCCGAGTCAAGATGTCTCATCGCAAGTTCTCGGCTCCTCGTCACGGTTCCATGGGCTTCTGCCCCAAGAAGCGCTCGAAGCGTCATCGCGGCAAGGTCAAGGCCTTCCCGAAGGACGACCCATCGAAGCCAGTTCACCTCACGGCTTTCGTCGGTTTCAAGTCTGGAATGACCCACATTGTTCGCGAGGTATGTTCTGAACATGCAGTTTCTTGAATATAATGTTGCCGTTGACAATGATGGATAGACTGGTCTAGTCACTGAATTTTTGTGGAGAGTAAATCCCAGTCCACTGCTGCCTTCCTTCTGAGTCTTTTTGTAGCCTTTGTCAAATTGAAGCAAAAAAAAAGAAATTTTGCCTTAAGTATGTCTAGTTTTGCAGGTTGACAAGCCAGGATCCAAGGTGAACAAGAAGGAGATTGTGGAGGCTGTGACCATCATCGAGACTCCGCCGCTCGTCATTGTTGGCCTCGTCGGCTACATCGACACTCCTCAAGGACCCCGTGCCTTCAAGACCATCTGGGCTGAGCATCTCTCGGAGGACTGCCGCCGTCGTTTCTACAAGAACTGGTGAGTCTTAGGGGATTCAGAGCGCATAGTAAAACGGAGACATATGGCATACAGCCTAGTGCCTCTACCTGAACTATGCTATAAAAACGAGCTCACTCCTGGTTCGTGTGCTTGCGCATGAGTTGAGTCAGTGAACTCCACAACGTCTTAAAACCTTGCACAACGATGCTGAACTTTTAGTTCTGGCCCGTTGAATCGTGTGGCGGTGCTTAGCGCTGTGAATCTCCTCTGCACTTTATTGTGCATGAGTATTCTCCCTAAGCTTACAACGCTAACCTTCCACTGCGCAATACGCGTACGAAGGAAACAGGACATTCCCTGCACACGACCCAACGGCGTCGGAGTGCTTGGATAATGTGTCCTAATCACGCGTTTGAAGGCACAAGTCCAAGAAGAAGGCGTTCCAAAAGCACGCCAAGAAGTGGCAGGATGAAGACGGCAAGAAGTCCATCGAGTCTGACCTCAACAAGATCAAAAAGTACTGCTCGTCTATCCGCGTCATTGCCCACACTCAGGCAAGTTTGTATATAGCAAAGTTGGGGTTTATGAAGTAGACTATGATGGATAGACTGGTTTGTCAACTGAATATTAGTGTGGAATTAATCCGGTCCACTGCTGCCTTCCTTCTGAGTCCAAAAGACAAAGCAGTGAATGAATAGCTATAGTTGCCAAAGCTAATGCGTTGGGTTTCAGCAGAAGCTCCTCAAGCACCGCGAGAAGAAGGCGCACATCATTGAGGTTCAAGTCAATGGAGGCACTATCGCCGAGAAAGTTGACTGGGCTCGCGACCATCTTGAGAAGCAGGTGTGCTAGATTAACAATGGCAGTCATGCGTAATAGGTCCCCATCGACACTGTCTTCGCTCAAGACGAGATGGTCGACACGATCGGTGTGACCAAAGGAAAGGGATTCAAGGGAGTCACTTCGAGGTGGCACACCAAGAAGCTTCCCCGCAAGACACACAAGGGTCTTCGAAAGGTTAGTGAATAATTGAGGCGAAATGTAGTTGAGCAATGATGTTCATTCCTTGAAAGTAGTGGACATAGTATTATTGATGAAAGATTTGGATCTGAGCTCAAACCAAAAATAAGCCGAAGAAATGGGCCACAATGAAATCTTACATTAGCCATGTTCAGGTCGCTTGTATTGGAGCGTGGCATCCTTCGCGTGTCCAGTTCACGGTTGCTCGTGCTGGTCAGAAGGGCTATCACCACCGCACGGAGATCAACAAGAAGATCTACCGCATCGGGCACTCGGCCTTGACTGCTGATGGCAAGAAGAACGGTAGCACGGACTTCGATCTCACCGAGAAGACCATCAACCCCTTGGTACGATCATTTTGCACAAATCGCCGCGTGAAAAGCACGATGATTAGACTGTCTGCAATGCTTAGTGATAGTGAAGAGTATGTCTCTCTAATATGAGTGCTGAATCTAAACTTGTCCAATTACGAGCTCACTAGTTTCGAGATAATAATTTCGTCGTTTTGCAGGGTGGATTCCCTCATTATGGTGTTGTCAACCAAGACTTCATCATGATCCGTGGAGCCTGCCTGGGATCGAAGAAGCGCCCGATCACCCTCCGCAAGTCCCTCCTCGTGCAGACGAAGCGCTTCGCCCACGAAAGGATCTCACTGAAGTGGATCGACACCTCGTCGAAGTTCGGCCACGGACGCTTCCAGACGCACGCCGAGAAGAAGGCCTTCATGGGCAAGCTCAAGAAGGATTTCCTCGCTGAGCAGGAAGCCAAGGCTTAATCGTTATGCTCGAAAATAAATTGTTGTTTGTTTTTAGTCTCGTGTTTACATGGGGAATACTCGACATAGAAATCTTGTCTCACTTGCGAATGGGTGAATCTTGGCAATCTCGGTGACGGAGTTCTCTTCAGCACACGCGGTCGCTTAGTCGGATGAGGGTATTCGATCTGATTGTGAGTAACACGAGCACTATTTTTTACACTAAATGCATTGAAATGTAACGACGATTTGAATGTTCGCCGTGGCAGAAGGCGATCACTCTCAGAAGAAGCGTCGTGCGAGGCGGGCGACATCATGGGCGACTTCCAGCTGCAACTCGAGCCCGCTGAAAAGGCAAGTTTCGACCAGGAGAAGGACCGCCTCCTCCAGATCGTCTTCAAGGGGAAGAAGCTTGGCGAGGAGCAGGTCACCGTCCCTCTCAAGCTCAC